>JACBWW010000080.1:904290-1006336 GCA_020086605.1 Lanius collurio | reverse complement strand
GCGGATCCACAGTGTTGCTACCTCCCTTCCCTCCCTTCCCTCCCTTCCCTCCCTTCCCTCCCTCCCATCCACCCTAGGACATATTTCACTGTGATTCCTTCTCTTTATGGATGTTTCTCTTGCTTGTGAGGAGAGTACCAAGAATACTCTAAGAACACAATAGTTACCTGCACATACCTGGACTCACGTCTTGAATAAAAATTGAGATGGTCCAAACTTTCCATCTAGATGGTCCAAACTCTCCATCTATAAAGTCCTAAAGTTATAAAAGAACAAATTTATCAAATGCAAGCAGTGGCCAAAATATCTGGAAATGAAAATATAGTTGGCCCTTTTGTCTGACAAAACCACCAAGACAGGTTAGGTATCACAGCCTTTATTTAGCTGTATATAATCAAAAGCTCCTTCAGTTCTCCAGTGTTGAATATGAGTCCCATATTTCAGGGGTAATATGGAAGAGTAGTTAAGCTACAAACAGACTTTTTAGAAGGGCAAGTATTTATAGGTAAGGGCCTTAAACTGAAGGAGGGCAGGTTTAGATTAGATATTAGGTAGAAATTCTTTACTGTGAGTTTGGTGAAACACTGGCATAGATTACTCATACAACTGTTGTGGATACCGCATTCCTGGAAGTGTTCAAGGTGGGGTTAGATGGGCTTGGAGCAAGTGGGTCTGTTGGAAGGCATTCCTATCCATGGCACACAGAGTGAAACTAGGTGATCTTTAAGGTCTCTTCTACCCCAAATCATTCTATGATTCTACGCTTTTGTAGGAGAGGCAAGAAATCTAGGAGAACTGGGAACAGACTGAATCATAAAGGAAAAAATCATTACAACACCAAGGAGACATAAGAAACAGAAAGTGAAAACTAATGATCTATAAAGGGAACAATATGAAATGGCACATCTGTATTTAAAAATACAAAACCTGAGTATTTCTGAGCCACCTAAAGTTACTACATTGTTCCCTTGCCGTTGTTGTTCACAAAACCTTGAATCAAGTTTCAAAAGTAGTAGGCTGGAAGTGTTTGGACCTCTATACTTACATATACTTAGTTGTTTACAAGTACTTCAAAGCTTTCCAATTATTTTGTAGGAAGGAAAAGTGATTTAAAAAACCCAAAACCCCAAGGCAAAAAACCCAACTGCCACCTAGCCCTCTTACTCAAGAAATATGCAGGAATACTGACTCACAGAGGATACATCTGATATGTTTAGCTTGAATTTGGTCACATTGTCTTGGAGCTTGTGGTGGTTTATTGGTTTGGTCAGAGTTGCTAGAATTTTTTGTTTACACCCCCTGGTAATTGCTGTCAAGTAGGTATGAACTCTCAAGCTTTTATAATTTGTTCTAATGCCCTTTATTATAACTCTGGTTGAATTTGGCAGGTAATGACAAATACTCTTGTCTTTGTGAAGGAAATCTTCTGAGGGCAGCACCATTTTTCTTACTGTCTTAATGCAGACATGCTGGGGCCTCAGTACTGAATGTGGAGAGGAATGTCACAGCCCAGCAAGGTTCACGACCTGCTTACCTCCTGCCTGCTGAAGGATCAAGGCTCATCTGGACTTCTAGGTCAGGATATGTAGAATAAATTTCTTGCTCCTGTGCTGCTAGATTTTTCTACCTGTTAAGAGTTTACAAGGCTGCCCATGAAGACACTGAAGCTTTACTTCTTAATTCTACCTAGCTCACTGGTATTACTACAGCAAGGTGTATCCTTGAATCTTAGCAAATGGGGCTAGAAAGGACAATAAGTTATCTAGCCTAGTCTCTTTCCCCAAGGCAGGATCAACTAGACCTAACCCTCCTTGACAGATATGCAGCAAACCTGCTCTTAAAAACCTCCTATAACAGAAATTTGACACCCTTCCTCAGGCTATCTTTGCTGAAGCAAAACTGTTCTTACTGCTAGAAAGTCTTTTCTAAGGACAAGCCTGGATCTCCTTTCCTGTAACTTAACCCATTGGTTTCTTGCCTTATCCTCAGAGGAGGCAGAAAAGAATTTTCTTCTTTATGGCAGGCTATGGCATATTACAGGGCAGCCATTGCCTCTCCTTGTTGTCTGCTGTGGCCTGTGCATTCCAGGTTTTTTAATATCTCCCTAATCCCCCTGGTCTTCTCCCCCCTGCCGTAGACCAAGTTTCCTGGATCTCTGATTGCTTTTGATGCTCTCCTATGGGCTCTCTCAGGCTGGTATATTGTGGAATAACTTTTTTTTTGTTTTCCTTTGTGCTGGAATGCCCATAGTTGTCTCTCAGCCAAGACACATTTGACTTTTAGCAACTAAACCGTAATTTTGGTTTAGAAGGCTTTAGGGAGACAATGCATAAATAATATCTTGCTACCACTGTGTACTCACTGAATGGGGAAAATGTTGGAGGGTTGCCTGGCTGGTTTTAGACAAACAGGATTGCTTGGGTGTTTGCTTCCAGAGTAGACAATAGGAGAAGAGGGGAGCTGTATGAGTAGTGTATTGTGCCCAAATGTGAACTTAGGCCCTCCAGTACTAAACATGCCAGAGGAATCTCCAAAGCAGTGCAGTGTTTGAGCCAGAGTGCAAGTATAAAATTCCTGGCACCCTGGCAGCTGAGCTCCTCATTCAGATTGCTTGCATTAGCAAGAACAAACACCAAAAACATCCAAGAAATTAAACTAAAAGAGCTCCATCACAGGGGCTCTCTAAGCTTCTTCTTTCTCCTTCAGGTTTATTTTCATATGACTGTTAGTGGGACTAAGAGAAGGATCTTGCCTTCCCCCCACTGCTTTCCCTCCCCTTTACCATGGTGCATTTTAAATCAAGCTGTCCTCTGTAGCTCTGCGGCAAATCTGCACATTTCTGGTTTTGCTCTTTCAGAGGATAATTTCTCCTGTTTAATGAGATCTGAAAATGAAGTCAGGCATGAGTTGGAGAAAGGTCACAGCATGTGCTCAAAGGTATATTAACTACTGTTGGAGATGGCATCCATTGACTTCCATGAGGACAAAATTAAGCAGCAAACAGTAAATACATCCACAAGCACTTTATTACAAGCAGGACCATTTACAATGAATAAGAATTTGAGAAGCTTCAAGGATGAAATGGGGATGCTCACAAATAAAAAGAAAAATCTTACTACTTAGGCTTAGAATGTGATTCCAGTCAAGGTTAATGGGGAAACAGTTAATGAGGGGTACAGAATCCAAAGGCTGCCTTGATGCCATATTGTGTCTTACACATGTAATTAATGCTACTGACTACTGCTAAATGGCTCTACCTGAGCACATTTTCTCTAGCAAGAACTTTAAATCCCCCACACTGTATACAGGAGAACTCTCCTGATGCTTTACGACTCCCACTAATGCTGAACAGGCTAAATCAGAACCAATTTCTTCCACTCATTTCCAGGATGGTGATTTGCATCCATCACCACCATGATACATCCATCATTCAGGGCCCAGTGGTGTAATGGCAAGTTTGGCATCAGCTTTGCAAGGGGCAGGATCAGTCCTTGAATGCATGTAGCGGAGAAGAACCCACAGCAGGAAATGCTGTGGAAAAAAAGAGAGCTCCCTCTTGGTGAGATTTTTCTGTATTGTCATCTTCCTCTTGCAATTTTTAAAACTTTTTTTTTTTAGGAAAATTGCTTTTCTAAAAGTTCCAGACAAATATTGCTGCTCAGTGGCCAGCACAATGGAAAAAGAAAAGCAACGGAAGATAGAGGTGGCCCACTAGGCCTCCTGTGCCCAGGCAAAGCATAAAGGATGCAAAACTCACACAGCCAGCTATAACCAGCTCCCTCCATTCACATCTGCTCCTGGAAGTTGAACTGTGCTCAGTGCCTGGCATGAGAAGAGGAAGAGCAGGATGAGATTTTGAAGGAAAGAGAGGGACTGCATAGAGTTTACACTTACTGTCTGGTTCTGTTGTTTAAAAATATTTTGTTTTCTTTTCCTTGCAGAGAGGATTCAAATTAGGGCATTTGTAAACACTGTTCTTTCTACCCAGTGCTCATTGTATTGACAGGAATTGCTTCAGCTGAACAGTTTCATCAATGTGCTCAAGCTTGTTTGTAGGTGGCATCCAGAGGGCAGATTCCACTCCCATCTAAGACACAGGCCCATTTCTGTCTTTAAAGCATGTCCCAGGTGCACTTAGACATTGCTGTTCTCCCAATCCCCTCTTCCCTCGCCTTTCCTCTTCTCTTGTTCTGAATAAGATGGTTTGAAAAACCTGGGCCAAATCCTCAATTTCTTTTGGGTGAGGACTAACAGATTTACAGAATTAACCTCCAGGTTCCACCTCAGAGGAGCGGCAGTTCCTCCAGTGCCACATAACCACATAGCACTGCAGAATTGCACCTATTTATCTTTCTGTAAGAGAGGATTTCATCAGCCTGTAATTGGACTCAAAACAGAATGGGGTCAAATTGGGTTGTGCTACTGAGTCTAAACAGCCTTACCAAGTCGAGGTAAATGTCTCATGTACAGTCCATAGTTGATATTCTTTTTGAATTCCTTGCGATTTGGGATTGATGGCTGTCCTGGAAATCTTGGGGTCTGAGTTAGAGGAACAAAAAAGGTGCAAGATTGGTGCGTGATTCCAGCATGTGTATCTTCCCCTGCTTTTAAGTGGAATTTTTTTGTTTTAACTTAAGATCATTGTGGTGGGCTGACATTGACTGGGTGCCTACCAAGCCCTCCTCATTCAGCAGGATGGGGAGGGGGAAAATAAAGTGGAAAGAAACTTTTGTGGATCAAAATAAAGGCAGTTTAGAGAAACAAAAGCAGAGGCCATGTGTGGAAGCAAAGAAAACCAGAAGATTTATTCTCTGCTTTCCATCAGCTGATGATGTCCACCCACTTCCCAGGAAGGAATGGTTTCTCAGAAAGGCAAATGTCCTAGCAAGGAATGCCCCCTCCCCTTCTTTTTCAGAGTGCCATAGGGTATGGCATATTCCTTTGGTCAGTTTGGGTCAGCTGCCTAAGCTATGTCCCCTCTCACGGTCTTGTCCACTCCCAAACAACTGATGATAGTGAGGAATGTTGGAGACATAGCCTTGATGCTGTGGAGGGTACTGCATCAGTAGCCAAAACTCTGATGTGTTACCAACACCTTTCTAGCTACCACTGCAAAACCCCATGCTTTGAGGGCTGCTAGGGGAAAAGTTAACTCCATCTCACCGGACCCAATACCAATCATCCACTTCAGTGAGTGCCAATCTGCGCCCAACAAAACTACACCAAGCTGGTATCTTTCTATGTGCCATCCTGGCAAGTTTGACCCCAGACAAGCTCCCCACTGGATTCTTCTGCTTATGGGATCTTCAGTACAATTTCTGCTCTCCACAAAGCAGCAACACAATTGGAATCTGCTGCAAACACTGTAGATTTGTCCTCCAGGTGTGAGGGGGAAACCCCCACTTTCTTTGAGTGGCCTGTTCTTGTCCCCACTTTCTTTGAGTGGCCGGTTCTTGTCCAGCTCTCTAACAGTTTTGAAGATTGGAGTTCAGTTTATAAATTCCTCCTGTTGCATTCAGAAGAGGCTCTTAGAGTGACTGAATGAATCCAAATTATACTGTGAACATTTTATCTTCTGTCCTTTTTCTTGTTTCTAAATGCTGAACTTCGAAAATCCTAGACTAAGTTTGTATTACCTCAGCTGCATCATTGTTTTCTGGGAGCATTCTTAGATTTTGCAGGAAACTGAGTGTCTTTTTGATTTGGAGAAATGGGAGAGAATTAGAAGTTCATTTAATTCCTTTTGTAATGTATTTTTTTTTTGTTTGTTTGTTTGAGGTTTTGTGAACATATGCTTTACTCATATATTGGTTGTACGATACTAGTGGGAGAAGAGGCAGATATGATGGTGATGATGAATAAATTTAGATATGTTGTAAACATCACATGAAATGAAATTTGATTATGCTAATCCTCTTGCCCAGCTTTTGACCCTGTAAATTTTTAAATGGAGGAGACCTGGGTATTGCTTGTTGTAGCCTAACCTTAGTAGTTTTCTCTAGTGCTTTTCCTGACAGATTTTAAAGCTTATCTGTTTTCAGTAGTATTTAGAAGCTGTTTCAACTGTATGAACTAAAGTCCTCAGAGGATTTAATCAGTCAATGGAGCATAAGATTTTGCCCCCTCTATTCTAAATGCTGTTAATAACAATCCTATTCTGTCTTAACTCACATAAAGTTAAGGTTAATGCAAAACTACATTAATAAATAAAAAGCAACACCACTCCCTCCCTCCTGTCCCCCAGCTTGTTTGGCAAGTGCAGGAGAGTGCCTGGTTTGTGAACAGGAATGCTTAGGAAAGTGTTTGTAGGCTAATGTGAAAACCTTTTTAATCCTGGTGATTTTAGCTTGCTTAAATTCCTTTGAAGGTCCCCCTCCTTGAGGTTCTATTGCCATGATGCATTTTTATACTGCATTCCGCAGGAGTTAGCACTTGCCATGGAGACCTGCACTTTGTCTTTTAAGCAGATAAAAAGAGAGGTCAGTCAGATGTAATTCCCCAACTCCTCGTATAAACAATTTAACCGCTGCAGCAACATACTTGTTTGGAATTACTCCCTCAGATTCAATTCCCTTTTCCTGCTCCACTTGTAAAAATGGTTAGTGTCCTCTATAAAGTGCTGCTCAGCCAGGTCCAAGGCTTGCTGTGGAGTTGTAGAATAAATGTTAATCTAATACAGGTTACTGGGTCAAATGCAATCACAGGCTTGTGGGAAAAGCTTAATACTGTTCTGCTTCTTCTAACACAGTAAACCTGGATATTATATGATAGGTTAAATACCATTGAACCATGGCAAGAATTTTCTTGAAAGTAGGATTTAGTACAAAGGAAACTGCACTGGAAGAGTGACCTAGGATTGACTTTGCTCTCTGAGAGCATTCTAAGAAGCTGAGGTATGCTGTGAAAATTATCTCCCTGAAAACATTAGGTACAAAAGACCCTAGGTCAGCTACAGCAAGGATGATTCAGCTAATAAAAGGCCACGTGGGTTTTTACACTGCTGCCTTCTGTCCATAGGAAAGAGCATTTTGCTTTTTCCCCCTGTGCAGTGACTGTGAAGCCAGCATGATGTGACTAGCTTCAACATCTGATATCTGAGATTGTGTAAATACACACTTCAAAATATGTAACTTTAACACTCACATGTGAGTGCTGACAGTTGCTTATTTCCCACAGGCTGGCTTGTGTTATCCCTTACTGTCCCGCAGTGATATAGTTTGGCACAATATTTCACTTTCTTTAGAGCAGGTTTTGTTTGTACTCAGTATTGCTGAAGTCAGAGACTTAGTGAAGTCTTAAGGGAAGGCTTGAGGACCCAATCCTGGGCAGAGATTCGTCTCAGTGTGTGCTATTTTGTATCAGCCTCGGACAGTCAATTTGCACAGTGAATGCTGCCTTCCTCTCCTTGTTTATGTAGTTGTTTATAGTCCTGGTATTTGATGACAGAATGAGGGAGAATGGGCACAAAGAGGAGGGGTGTTGTGGACTTAATTTTATATTTGTTTTATACTTACTGCTTTAACCAACCAAAGTGATAAGTCTTGTTAGTGAGAGAGCTCTGGATGATACACAGGGAGAGAGGGCACTTCAGAGTGCTGGAGCTGGGAGACCAGTTGAGTTCAGACATCTCTTCTATCAGTCTGCGCTGGAAATAGAGATGAAGCATTTGCACTGGGGTGAAAGGTGGCATATCAACATAAAACTTTGCTAGTTGCTAAAAACCAACCAAACCCTATTGCTTCATAGCACCAAAGTGTCAAAATTCTGCCCCAGTAACGACAGAGCAGTGTCAAACCTCATTTTACATGTGGGTTGTGAAAGGCAGGGTCAAAACAGCCTGTGGCAGAGGCAGGAACGTAGCCAAGTTTTTTGAGATTGGTTGGCTGGTTTTGATTGCATTTAGTTTTGTTGTGAAGTTCTATACTGAAGACAAACTTCCTGTGCAAGATTTTGTATTGAGTGCTGTGTACAGCAAGCACTGCATACCTTAGCATGTCTCAAACATTGTTTTTCACATTGTTTCCACTTAGGTCTGTTCTGGCATTGCAGGTTGTGAAAAGGGTCTCTAAACACTAGTCGGTTGTGGAGTCAAGAACTCACCTCTGCTTTGAAAAATAATACAGGTCAGCTGTAGTCATGCACAGGAAGTTCCTCATTGGAGTATGCTGGCCCAGTTTGGCAGCCAGTTGGATGTTTCCAGCTATTTCCCCACCCCCTCAATTTTTCAAAACCAGTAGAGCTTGGGCTGCTGAAATGCCATGATTGCCTGGCAGCCAACTTTTACTGCCATCATCTGAGCAAGAACTGAAGGATGGTCCCCATCTGTTAGAGACTGACAGGGCTGAGCTCGCAGAGACCTGGAAAAGAAGCACTGCTCACATGGCTCTTCTGTGAGGAAATGGGGGGGAAAGATCTTGAGGAGGTTGAGATTCATGAGACCTTTGGAGCATTTCATGCAGAGGGTTTGCTCTTTCATCAAGTGGTATCAGAGCTTTTACACAAATGTGCCTTTAATTTTTTTTTTTGTATGACACTGAGTAGAACAAATGCAGATTGTATCTTATCTAGGGAAGCATAGCAGTCCGCTGAAACTGTGCTGAACATGAGAAAATGTTTTGTCTGTGCTATTTTCTTTGTATTAGCCATGAGACCCTGTAAACCTCTGGTCCCTGAGCTCTCTCCTTCAGTTCATCTTCCAGATGATCTTTTGCCAACATTTTGTTACATCAATCTCTTTCTGAGTAGCCAGGCCCACTTCTTTCTCTCTCCTCCACCAGGGTTAGTTGTGGGGTAAGAAAAAACCTTTCTTCCTTTTCCTCCCTGTTCCATTCTTGTATAAGTGTATACCTTTCCCTCTTGTGTATTCTTCATCTGACCATGTTTCTGTCTTCTGCCTGTTTCTCATGACCCTTACACAGGTTTCAACACCTTTCTCATTTCTCTGAGTCTCACTCACCCTGACAAATCTGATGCATCTACCAAATGTCCCTCCTCTGTGCTCCCAAGGGCTACCCAGGACACGCCTACCTCCATGCAGCTGAAAAGCTGAGAGGAGAATGTCTGAAATCACTGGTCAGTCTCTCCTTCCTCCCCACTCTCCTCTTCAGGACCAACTTTATAACCTGATATTAGTCATTGACCAGTCAATGAAGAAATGTCAGCTGATTTAGAGGGTTCAGAGAGGAAGTCCCGATCCTGCTGAAGGCTAAACTATTACTGAATTTCACATCTACTTTCTCGCTTCTTTGTACTGTGGGGTGCTGCCCTGCACTTTCAAATAAATGTGTCTATGACTTGATTGTCCTAGGAAGAAAAGAGGTAGGAATGTCTCAAGAGTTGCCAGATACTCTGTAAGACTTCTGTGTTGTGCTTTTTAAAAATCCTATTTGCTTCCACAGCCCTTCTTGTCCCCAGCTGCTCAGTAACCCAGACCTTGGTACACATTAAACTGGAAATGCTGGCTGGTGTCTAAGCAAAAAAATAAGCATCTGGTTGTTAATATACCTCCCCAAAAAAATAAAATAAAAAAAAATGTATGGGAGTTTTGATCCAGTTTCTAGCTGGCGAATCAGATTTTTTCACGTTTTACCAGAGGACATGCTTGTGGCACAGCAAGAGCTTTCTGCCTTGGTAAAGGCTCAATGTCTCACCAGAAGCAAAGTTTGTACAAGGGTTGTGTCCTTTGTTGAGTCCTGAAGATGATGCGTGAAAGGCAGAAAAAAGGCTTGGTGTTTCTTTTCCCTTTAAGGAGTAATTAAAAAAAACCTGTGACATTTTAGAAGGCGATTTGCCAAGCTCTGCATGTTCTGTGTACTTTAGTGTGTGAACAAATTAGATTATGAAAGGTAATGTATTAGTGATTTGACAGTAATGTGGAATTTTGGAAGCGTTAATCGCTAATGCATGTTTCATAATTTCAGCTAAATGATCTCAGTTGAAATGCAAGAAAGGCAATTGAAAAATTCCTTGAGATGGCAGTGAAACCTGCAGATTTCTCTGATTTACTGCAAAATACTACAAGGCAGTAGGAAATGTCCAGAGCTGCTGTGTTTACAATTACAGTAGAGATGTGTGATGAAATGGTAAATTCACATATGTATTTATCCTGTCAAATGCAAGCCTTATTCTTCATCTTCATATTACTTATTAAAAAAAACCCCAATACCAAACTGCAGGTTACAACATCGTACTTTCATTTATTATTTGTGTTAGCAAAATGTACCTTAACTGAGATCAAGGCTTTCATATTTTCATGTAAGCACTAACTTGCTGAAAGCCAGGGTGGCAGCTTTTTTCTTCAAAGTTTTACTCTCCCTCAGTGCTGTAACAATCTGCATGCAATGGCAGCTTGTGCAAATTTTCATGTATTTTCTTCCTTGCTGGACTTGATGAGCCAGGAGAGTTGACATTGGTGAGATTTAAATGGACATAGGTTTCAGAGCTAATGCACCACCAAAATGAATTGATACCTTTCTGGAGCTGCCAGTGGACTCCACACCTTTCCTGGTGGTCCATCCTGGCTGTCCATCCTGACTGCAAGGTCAGTCATGGGTGTTCTTAAGCTACATGTTTCTTTTTGCAATTGAGGGAACAAAGCCCTTTATTTTATTTGAAGCTAAAGCTAAGAGTATTTAGGTCTCACTTCGTAGCTACTGTGCAGGAAGACATCTGCTTACTGAGTTATCATCAGGCTGTAGTGATCACCTTTCAGCTGATGAAATCCACTGTGCATGAATTAAATATCTCTTAAAGCCAGTTCTATTGGTTACTGACTCCACTGTCAGGTAGAAATTGATGCTTCCACAGTTGGGTTTTTTTTAAGTAATCTTCTTTCTGCTGAGTAATACTGTTGATCCTGAGGACACTTTATTCCTCCCTCTTCTGCCTAATGTCTTGTATATGATGTGAAGTTTATTTGGGAGAGGAAAGGTGAAAGGATTGGGCTCTTTTCCAATGGCAACAATATTGGTTGTGAAGTATTAAGATGATACCTGATTCCTCTTTCATTAGAAACCATAGAATACTGTTGTTTAATGCATATAAAGTAGTGGAGAATCTTAAAAAAGAAATTTCTCAATTGGAATTGCTTTATTTGGTGTAAGGAAAAACAAGGCTAGTCGTCCTAAAGCCAAAATTCTCTTCAAATCAAGAAAATATTGCACATCATGTGAAAACTACAAGGCTTGCCATGTGTCACTTCTTCCTCATTGAGAGCTCTCTTTATGGCCTATATTTCCCAAGTCAATTACAAAAGCCTAATAAATTAATGGACAACTTCTATTTATAAAGAAATTTCAGCAGAAGCTGTCTGGACTCTAATTCACAACAATGCTACAAAACGGATAAGTTCTTTGTGTAAATCCTTTAAAAGGACTCAGGGGGCTCTTTACATCTGCCCAGAGGAGCTTTTCAAGCCTATCCATGAAATTATGATTGTCCCAGAGACTTCCATAAATATCTCTCTGTATCACCCATCCTTTTGACAAGTGCTGCTGAGTCTTCAAGAAGTGGCAGAATCTCTCATTCCCCTTTTTAAACTGTATTGTGCTTAAAGGAAGAAGTATGTCTGTGTTTGAGCTAAAGTACAGATTGAGTCTACACAGGTACAAAGAGAGCAGAGATTTGTCTTTCAGAGTAACATTTTCAACCCCTTTCATAGAATTCATTCATTATTGTACTTGTTTGGTTTTAGGGAGCCCAAGGAAGCACCTGGTGCTTCTTGGAGTGTGTAGAAGGCATCTTCCTTGCCTTGAAGAGTTATTTTCCCACTGAGTGTATCCTTTCTGAGTAATGGAAAGCGGCTCAGACTCCTGAGCTAGCAGACCCCTCCAAGGCACAAACAGTGTTGCTGTGAAGGACTGTGGTGGTTATTTTGCTGAGACATATGGCCAAGTCTTGGCTAGGTGCCACACAAGTGTGGCCCCGCTGCTTCTGAGCCACGAGTGAGGATCTCCAGTAACTCTACGTGGGGTTGATGCCATCATTCACTTGGCAGTTGTTGGCCCTGTTCTTTCTTCCTAGGTGCAGACATCCTGACATCAGTGATGTTTCTGCCCAGATACAAAGATTTCTTGGAACAGAAGAGGTAACCCCCTTCCTACAGTGGAAACAAACCCCTCACTTGTTCCTACTGCTGTTGAGATTGTTTATTTTTGCCTTCATTTAAACATTACTGTTTGTAGGAGGAAAAGTATATTTCTAGGAAAATGCTTAAAAAGTATCTGAAGTATATATAAGTAAATATAAGTACATATTTTTCATATTAGTAATCAGTTTTTCAACAGAGAGCAATAAGAGATTAATTTTTGTGAGATATCATTTGATATGAAAATATAGAATGTATTTTAGTTTTTCTGGCTTTTTGTGAAGAATAGCAGCTGTGGAGAGACAGGCATCATAAAGTTGCATTCTGAAAAATAAGAAACCAAACACCAATTCTAACTCCCTCACCTAGCTGGAATAACAGCATCCTGTCTTTCCCCACATACATGTTGTGTTTACCTGTTAATCCTGAGCTGTTTTCCTGCTGCATTGAATCCAGAATCAGAATGGAGGCTTCTCTCCTGATACCCATATCCCATGGAGTTTAAGTATCTCAGAGATCACTCTAACATGGCCCTACGTGTAAGATATGTATACAAAATTCCTCAAACAGTATTATACAGCTTGTGAATACAATCAGAAATATCTGCTGACATTGAAAATGGGATCAAGGTTATTTGTCAAGGCAGTTTATGCAGTTTACCTACATAAAAATTAAAAGAACAATCAGGTTTTCCAACAGCTGTTATGTAAAAAAAAAAAAAAATTGAAAAAGTTGTGAAGGCAATATAACCTTTAATGAAAAGTTGGCATTGTAAACAAGTAACAAGCAGCATTAGAAATTAAAACTGAAGTAAACCTTAGTTCTTCTGCAGAAAAAAAAAAAATGTTGAAAACCTGGAAATGAGTTTGCCAAAAGCATGTATATAAATAGAAAATGCATGTGACAATTTTCTTTATTATGCAGCCTAATGAGGGTAAGGAAAGGGTAAGTAATGATAACAAAACCATCATGTAGCATTATTCAAATCTTATAGTGTTACTGGATTTAATGATAGAAGGTATTAGAAAGATGAAAGCATTTTCACCAGTATCTTAGCAGCTTTTCTCCACCAGAAAATGTGGCACGGATGTGGGATTCAGCCCGTCCCATAGAGGGTTTGGCTTTTGTCTGAAGTGTCAGGACATGAAAGACTATGTGATAAGATTTTGGGAGCTGTGGAAAGATCTTCAGAGCAAATGAAATTATATCATATTTGTATATAGACAGGTTGTGGCTAAGGTCTTAAGTACAACTTAATTCAGTTGAGATTCAATTCAACCCAAAGTAAAGACCTCAACTTCCTAACCTCTCATTTCCCCCCTTTAATTTAAGGGGATTCTCCATAGCCTGCATCCAGCTCTCCTTGCTGCTAAACTCTGAGCAGCCTGCAAAAGATTTCCTGAAAACTGGTTGGAGCAAGACACTACCTAAAAATGTTTCTTCTTTTCATGGGAAGCCTCCAAAGTGTGGTTCTACCCAAGGATTTTCATGTGTAACCCAATGCATCTGCCTCCTGTCTGCTTCTGTAAATGGTGAAGAGATATTGGCAGCCCCTGTGAGAGAAACCTAATACTCCAGCAGTTCCCAAGTGCATAGGTACAGCAGCAAAATCTGGATTTTTATATCCAGGCTGTAGTTAGAGGGCACAATCTTCCACGTTTTGCTAGTCTTCATTTCTTTGTACTTTGTTGAAAAGACACTTGATACTTTGGCATTTGATACTTTGTGCCCAAATCACTTGTTGCCATACCTAAAATATGCTCAGAACTGTAGATGATCAGCTGGAGTGAGCCTGCATGTGCCTTCAGCTTCATCAGATTTGTACTGAGTTGAAACAAATAATTCTGCATGGTGTTTTCAGGATGCCACCTCATGTGGACAGTTCAAAGAGCACAAACAGCAATGTGTCAGAGTGAAGCACAAGGTTATTTCAGTTAAGAGAAGAATTTTTTTAGTCAAATCTGTAAAAGGTGCTGTCATGGTTTTGGTGGGAGGGTGTGACGTGCTGTGACACTGTGTGATGTGCTGTGACACTGTTCTGAGTCTTTTGGGTTCTGCCTTTTTTTTTTCACCACATGCCCTTTCATCAGGCAATGTAAATGTTTTTATTTATTCCTCAGAAAATCAATTCAGCAGCTTGTTCATTGGTCTGTAATGTATCAAGCAGAATGCAAGGTCTAAACTACGTCAAGGGAGAATTTAGGAGTTTACACACACCTACTCATGAGATAACTTCTCAGATTTTTTGGTTTTGTTTTCCAAAACAAAATTCATTGATTTGGGAGAAAACAGCATAGCAAGGTCCACAAATTGGATGTGTAAAATAGACAAATTTAGGCTATAGAAGAGATGCACATGTTTTGTAATAAACATAAATCATCAGTGGAAGTATTTCCCAAGAGATGTGATAAATTGAATATTTAAATGAAGACTTTCTGAATTGTAGAAATCCCTGAGGTGGATTCTTTGCTCTAGATTAGAGAAAGGGTCAAATGATTATCTGGGAGATAAATGGTCCTGCCTGGCTTGAAAACTCATGTATTTATTAAATGTAAACAAAGTACAAACAGATTTGCATCCTCATTTAGTCTAGTACTTGAGGGGAGAAAAAGCAAGCCAGCACCACAATACATATATTCCATCTTGGCACAGGAAATAGCAGAGTTGTTCTTGCCTCTCACACAGCAGGATTTTGTGACTATGTGCAAAGACCTGGCTGGAGGAGGAGCCTTTATTAGATGTCCGATTAATAAAAAAGATTATTGCTGAATGGTTTTTAGGGCATCTGATTCAGAGATGGAATGATCTCTATTAACTATGGCTTATAGGCAATGCAGATAACTAAAAATTTTAAAAAATGTTAAAAATATGTATTTTATATAGATGTCTCTTTCTGTCTGTCTCTCAAACCCAAATTTGTGATAATTTTGGCTACTTCCAACTGTAGGTTGTTTAATAGGTGGTCCTTAAAGGAGATTGGTTGTGTTATGTAACGAAATTCTGAGATGCACCTGAATTTACTAGCCACATTTAAAAATGTGGACACCACCTTTAAGGAAAATCATAGCATTGAGCAAATGCTTTTATGTCATCCTTATGGGGATAACATCCCAGGAATCCAGTCTGTGGTCTGTTTGATGTAGGGAGAGTACAGGGTCTGCTGAGGCTGCTGGAAACCCATAAATAGCATTGGGATCTGAAACATATTTCCAGGCAAAACTTGTTCTGCCTTCCAGTAAGCAGTAATTTTCAATGACCAGATTTGTGTTAGAGCACTGTGTATGAGATCCAGGTGTAGACATATTAAATGTAAATGGTCATCTCACTGTGGCTTGTTTTGAAATGAAGAGCAGTGTATCAACTCATCCAAATAAGGTACCTTCGAAAATGAAACAACACTGCTGAGAGAAGCTTTTAAGGCAAGTTCTTCAACTCTCCAGCACTTAATTTTATGAAAGTGTTGTGTAGTTGTGAACCATTCAGCTTTTGATTTGATTTCATTCAGATTTTGATTCAAAGTGGATGCTGATTTTGGTTGCCTAATATGCTGCATTAAGATATCTGTGTTCTATTCAGTCTTACCTTCATACCACCTCAGAGAGGGCTGATGCATTTAAAAGAATGGATGAGGACAGAAAGGAGCTCATTCCTAAATGACGAATCTAATATGATAAGGTAATACTTTTTAAAAATGATAAATTCTCATTTTCCTCAGAGGGGAAAGGAATGGAGAAGATGTTTGTGTTCTTTCTTCTTGTCTCCTGAAAATACCATTAAATTATGACAGGATATATTATGGCTTCTCTTTTAATTTGGAGAAATAATTTCTTTAATATGCATTAATTATCTTTCTTGCCTATGCACTGGGTACTTGAGGGCCTGATCTGACATCCACTGCAGGAAATAAAAGGCCTTCTCCAACTGTAAGTACTGGATTGCTGTTTGCCTAGTTTTGACAAGATTTTCCTGTCAATAGAGTGAATTCAGAGGTTGTTTCACAGTCATGGTCAGCATAATAAGTTTCTTCTTTTTTGCTCTAAATGTGTCAGTTTTGAGTATCTCCCTTTTAGAAGGAAGTTTGAGATTTTAATTTATTCACAGAACAAATGTTCTCTTAGATCTTCACTTTTCATAAGTCTAGAATAGAAATAGTAACAAAACCACCTGAAGCATCCATTCATATACCTAGAAACAGTTTATGGGGACACTGAAAGACACTGATGTTATCTTTTTAATATTGTAAGGAATAATCCTATTAAAGAAGAAACAAGGAAAACTGTTATGCCCACAAGGCAGAATTATCCAAAGTTGATTGGAGAAGCTCAGGTTACTCTACAAAGCCCAAGCTGTGTGCTGGCCTATCTTTCCATCAGGGCTTGGTGAATGAACAATCATTTGTGGATTCTGCTCATCTCTCTTTGCAAACTTTGTTCAGTGGAATTAGATACAACTTTGACAAATTAGAAGTGCCCCTTAGCCCCACTGTCCCTGCCACAGCACAGTCTGCCAATTGTGCCTGGTTTTCTGAAGTTGGGCTGCATCAGAGCTGTCAATGGCAGGCCTTCCACAAAGCTACACTTTTTAATAAGGGAATCTGTCAGCACTGGCTTCTCCAGTCTTGCAACCTTCTCTTAATCCACAGTGCAAAGTGCCTTCCCTTTGCCTTCCCTCTGTTGTGACTTGGACTCTGAAATAAATATCCCCTTTGTTTACAATATGCCTGCAACAAAATTAACCTTTGGGATTAATTGCAACACAGAGTGGGCTGTGTTTCATCTTTCCTTATACTACAGGTTTGGGATTAAGTAAAACTCAGCCACCTGCCTAACCAGTGTCTGTTACTTTTGTTGCTGAATACCTGGTTTTTCTCATAGTTTCTTAAAAGATGGTACTGGTTACTGAGCTCTTTATATTTTCTGAAAAGTTTAATGGAAATTTCAAGTAGTGGCCATCAGGACTAATATGTCTGCAGTTGACTTGGTAAGGAAGGAGAGTGGGACTAAGCAATATGTTCCAGCTCTGCATAAAATCTGTTAGTAACTGGTTTGTGGTTCAGCACAGGAAACCAGCACTGATGGACTGGCTGCTACCTCTGATTTATACTACACAGTTATATCAAGAGAATTGGTCTATACCTCACCTTATTTATTTTTATTTTCTTTCTTGTATATTGGTAGGACTGAAAATTAGCAGCATATTCTGTCCAAGAATTGAAAATCATGAGTTCTTTACTCTGACCTGTTATTTCTTGTGTGTCCATCCTGCCCGTGCCAGTGCAGAGGAGCTTGTGCTTTTAAAGGGATTGGGAAGTTGCTTTATGTTCCTTGTCTGAACCTGTTTGCTGAGATGGATTCTTGCTGCATGTGAAATTTCTGCATCTGCTTACTGAGTCTGTAGAGACTGGCCTGAGACAGGTCCTTCAGTTCTGTGTGGGCAACCAACACCCTGGCTTTATTAGCAAAACAAAATTTTATGCATTGCCTTTGACTCATGATACTTCCTCAAACTCTCACAGGGGACTTGTGTTGTCCCTTGATCACTTAGTATAGGCCAAAAGATGAACTTGTTGCTTTCTTAAGAAAACATCATCACTGAATCCCGTCACTGCCACTGAGAATAAAACTGTTCCACAGAGCCAACTGTCATTTAGCTTTGAAGGAAAATCAAGGTTATCTGCACTCTGTGTGTATCTGTGCATTCGCCTCCCCCTATTTCATATAACTGTTTAGTGTTGTCCATTCTTAATCCTGTGTGAAAGAAGAGTTTTAAATTCAAAGGTCACTAAGTTTCCCCAATGTTGGGGAAAGTAAGAAACTGGATAGGGAAGAGTCACACTAATAGAGCAATTATTGGATGCATGGTTTCAGTGGCCTGGTTTCAGTGTGTGTTCACAAGTTATTTAACACCAGAGAATTCACACAGGAAGGAATCTCATAATATCCTGCAGCCAGAAAACCTTCAGACTCTTGTGCTTAGACATAGAAGTCAATCAACCACAAGAACCAAATAATAAAGAAACCAGACTTCATTAGTTTCAATCCTCATGGCACTATTTCTTTCATTTATGGTTGTTCTGGAAGCAGAGATGGCTTTCCAGTGATGCATGTGCTCCACGCCTTCATCACCTCAGAGTTAGCACTGAGTGCTTGGGGCTGCTCTTGCAAAGGACTTCACTGAGTACAGCCTGCAGCAACCTTTCTCTTGAAAGTCACCTACTATTAGCCCATAAATCTTGAGCGTTATGCTCTTTTCTGGCTACCTGTTTATTTCAGAATATGATTCAAGATGTTGGTTATGATCTTATTAAGCTCTTAAAGGCTCAGGACAAGGATAGCTAAGAAAATTGCTTCTCCCTCCCACCCCCACTTCATGCCCTATCATGGGAGTTATGATCTGTTGTGTTCCTGTGATTAGTCTCCCTGCAGTCAACAACATGGCTGTTCCAGGGAAGCAGAGTGTGTGCCTCTGAAACATGCCTCTAGCGGCCTGAAAAATACGGGTTTACTGAATACAATCTGAGGCAAATAACTTCCATTAACATTTGGAAATTTCCTTGGATGTTTTCTGCCGAAGGATCCAGGGACTCAGTTCTCTGGTGATGTACATCACCATCTCTGGTATTTGCTGGTTTTGCCGTGTTGCTGCTGGGTGCCCCACAGTTTTGTGTATGATTTTTTTTGTTGTTGTTGTTTTGCAATGCAACATGGCAGATGAGATCATGGTCTATGACTGCTCATGATGCAGCTAGGGAAACCTGGAGCAGTGAAGCCTGAGAACTGAGCTCCAGAGACAGCTGGAGTGATATGTGAAAGGTCAGTGGAAAGTGCCGAGGGACTGATGAGCTCCTTGGTGAGGTGCTAGAGGCTGAGAAGGGCATGATAAGAAATTAAAGCAGTGAGGAAGTGAGACGAGGTAAGAAGTGGGTGCAGAGCCTCCCTGGTTCTTCCCTTGAGGACCTTGTTAAGAGAAATTTCACTGCAAGACTTAAAAGGGGGAAAATACCTTTTTTTTTTTTTTTTATGGTGCAAATGCTTCCTCTGGTGTTAAACCTTCAAGGTCCTTTATGTCAGCTCTTGTACACTTCAAAAAAAGTGCATAAAGTACTGGTACAAAGTAAACTAAAGAGGCAATACTTGCTAGATTTTGCATTTTGGGTGTTTTTACATGTTTTTACCTCCTCGCAGCTGATCTTCCTGCACCAGTAGTCACCTTCCATGGCTATTTCACTGTTAAGCTCTTTGTACCAAACCTGGTTGATTTGCTTGTGTTGGGCTGCTATTAGAAAGAAGATGAATAACAGTATTTTAAGTTTTATTTTAAAAAAGTTATATCTGTCCCACTCCCCTTGTGTGCAATCTGACCTAAAAGATCTCACAGAAATTTCTGTTACAGATACAGACTTTACATCATTGTGTGGTCTTCACTTGCATACCACAAGTTTTGTAATACGTGGAGCTAGCAAGGCAAAGTCAACAACAGCCTTTCAGTGTGCAGCCAGCCAGAGAACGAAAGTGTTCACAACAGCTTCTGAGGTTTTAAATTATTTGTTTTTCTTCTTTGTTAGGACAGAGGCAATGGCTCTTGAGCATTTCACAGGAGGGAATTTTGTGGAAGAAGTCAGGTTTATGATTTTATTTCCTTCCCAGTGATAGAACAGTCCAGCCCAGACCTCAGAGATATTCCTTTTGAAAATTTTGCTGAAATAGATATCACCGTAAAATGTTCCCACAAAATCAGCATATTTTGATCAAAAGAAATATTTTGCTAAGAATTGTTCCAGGCAGTTCCTCTCTTGAATGTCTTAACTGTTTTAATTCAAGCCAGTTTTCCATGGCAGCAAGCTGCCTGTGATGTGGGCTCTGCTCCTGCAGCCTTTTCCTTCCTTCAGTGCAACATCAAGAGCAATCTCTTATTACACTTACAGGGGAAGAATTTATTGTTCCTTTATTCCATCAAATTATATAAATGAAATAGTGGTGATAATTCTAGCTCATCAATAGCAATACGTTTACTCATTATCTATGCCAGACTGAAGACATGTAATTAAACTATACAAAGGACCTTGAAGTGATGTTAGCATTTTAATACAGAGAAGCAGAAATATTCATGGAAGGTCAAATCATGATTTGTAATTTTACTGAGGTCACTGTAGAGCTTGTGACCATGTGTGATATTACCTTCACTTAAGGATATAATAATGAGCCACACTTAAGTTCAGCTAAAACCAAGTGGGATGCTGGCAATCAAAACTGCAAGCCCTTGCAAAGAGGCTATTAACAACTAAAACTGAATCAGTGCTTAAGCAAAAACTGTAGAGTTACTCCTGCTTTTCTAAATACTCTGCTGATGGATCTTTGATCCACGTTTGATGTTCATTAGATCAGTTTCAGATAACTATGAGCATTGAAGTTGCATTAAATTAGAAGTTCTGTGTGATATTTTAGTGAGAAACTGGTGTGAAACTTGACTATGTTGACCAAAGATTTGCTTGGAGAGATGGGCTTTTTTCTATTGAGAAATGCAAAATAGAAACTTAAAGGCTACGAAGTCCTTGTGGACAAAGGAAGATGTTCACACTGAGTTCAAATCAAGTTTCACATGACCGTCGTGTTGAATCTGGACTTGGCTCTACCATAGGCTTTTTGGCTCCAGGGTTTTTCAAATCAGGAATGTCAATGTCCCTTAAGAAGTAACTGGCTTTTCAGCCCAGTGAGCTGAAACTGTCTGGGAGAAGACTTGGATAAACCTAACTTGTTCCTGCACTTGGTTAATGCACTGTATAAGGTAATTCTGGAGGCTTATGCCAAAACTTGGCAACCAGCAGGCTTTGTGCCCACTACTAGCTGTGCATCAGCTAGGTGAGGTATTTGAAAAGGCCAGCTTCAGCTGTGTTCCCCACTGAAATTAGTTAAAATAATGGCACTGACGATATTAAAAAAACCCAACAAACTACGCCCAGAAAAGACATTGGGATTGGGTTCTGTTATGTATGTCATTGTATTGGCTGACGTTTATATGCAGGTTGTGTGCAGCAAAAGGGATCTTTTTATGCTGCAGACTTACTCTGTGGGGATTAAGCCTTCTCAATTTACGTGATATGATGGGAAGATAATGTGAAGTGCCTTTCATGATGAGACCTTCAGATCATACTGACTAGGAGCTTCAGAGGAAATCTGGCTCAAGTGCTATCCCTGCAAGTGACTCTACGCAGTATTGTCCTGCCAGTGGTAACAGCTTGGATTATATTTAACCCAAATACTGTTGGTTTTATTTGCATGGTTATTTCTAACCTGCTGAATTCTCTGGCCAGAGAATGTGGGAACAGGTTATCTCAGACCAGTGCTGCTGCAAAAATCACTGAATATCAGGGCACTGCTTCAACCACCAAAAGAAATGCAATGTGCAGTGTGCACCTAAACATACAGAATGGTTGTGTGTTTAGAGATACAGCTCTTTAAGGTTCCAAAACCTGCTGGCGTGTCCCTGCTCTCTGCTGTCCCTCTTCACTAACTGACACTTTGTGCTGAATTGTCTCAGGAAACTATACAGCCTTTAAAAACATAATTTTGTAAACTGGAGATTTTCTCATGAATCTGTAGCATAAGGGAGAGTGGGTTTATACCTACCATAGCTTGGAGATGAGGAGGCTCTTGTTGTGCTCTGCCCTTTGTACAGCTCTTCATGTGCCCTTGGGGTATGATTCACAATCTACAGTTGCTTTTTCTTTTATTCTCTTCCATCTTGTGTTTTTGCAATTCAGACAAACTATTGAAAATGAGTCTTCTCTCCCTAAAACACAAAGTAGTCCTCAGCAATAAGCAACACCCAAGGATTGTGTAAAACTTAGAGCTTTGGCTTTGCAGAAGGAAAGAAGAAAAGCATTTCCTTGCAGAAGCAATGTCCATCTCACAGTCAGGTGTCTGTGCTGCAACTGGCTTGTGTGCTAAATCTTTTCATTGCTCAGATGGTTCACTCTGGGGGAAAAAAGTGCCTCTCTGAGCCATGGACCAGGCAGCGTGGGATAGGGCAAGAGCAGTAGTGCTGACTGCTGCCTCACTGAAAGGATGATGATTAGGGTTGTGTTTATGGGAAAAGCTGGGGAAATTCTCAGACCTCATCTCTCTGCCTTTGAACTATTCATTATTCTTCAGAGGAAAAGAAATGTCCTGCTGGTCTGTACGTTTCATTTGGGGTTTTTTTTGTAGCTGCCATTTATGATATACTAAATATGCTAAGCTGGTCATTCTGAGAGTTGTGGCAATATACTGCCAAAGGATGGGTCTCTTCTGCTGCTTTACAGTCTTGTGCTTTTGAGATCTCTGATTTCCCAGATTAGAAATACTGCAAATTAAACATGATGCCTATTCTGTGTCATCTGGTACAGTTTTCTTGCTCTTTCTGTGCCGCTGAGCTTCTACCCCATCTGTAAGTGCAGGTTAAAAAGAAGGGAGAATTATAGTACTTGGAAGAAATACTGATGACAGAACAGTGCATTTCTTTATTCACAATTCCTTACAAATTACTAATTGATTTTGAATAGCTTTGCATGTTGAATTTAAAAAAAAGTCTCACCATATGGGCAATATGAGTTGAACTGCTGTGTTGCAGAAAACTCTGGTGAACATATCAGGGAAAATAGAAGCATTTGGTCTTTGAAGATTCTTTTGGGTGGGAGGATGGACAAATTTAATCTGAATCTATTGTAATTAATATTTTCCTTGTTCACCCTCTGTATTTCTGCAACCTTAGAACAAATATGTGATATTGAATTTCTGGCCAGGAATCACTGTTCAGATGTGATCTGAGATGGCATATCTGCAGATACCTGCACTTCTGACTTCCCTACAGCTGCTCATCAGGTCAGGATACACCATATGCCATGGCAGAATTGTCTCATCTCTTTGCTGGAGATGCTAAGTCAATCACATAGTTTTTGCTACAGCTTTTGACTAATGACAGAGCTGTCTTGGAGAGAATGTACCATTGCTGGTACCAGAGTTGACATATTTAGAGTATGTTCCAGTATCTCTATGTATCACCACACTGTGCCATAACACCCACAAACCCTGCTCCCTCCTTCCCTCCCACCTCCTGCCCTTAAAATAATAGATTTGCAACATCTGGCTGTGCAGTTGCCACTTTTAAGTTATTTCCCCAGATGCAAAAAGTGGCAGCAGTCCAAGAAAGATCCAGTTTAACACGCTCATGAAATTCTTCTGTACTCTACTTTTCAATAATCACAGTGCATCTTTCAGCTGTTAGTGAGTTTTAGCTTCAAAACACTCCTGTGAAGTACAAGCTCTGTGTGCTAAATGAAGAATCAAGGCATGGGCCAGAAAAACATGAAACCTGCTGGTAGACACAAACATGTCTGAACTCTGTTTGTGGTGCTGGTTAGCTGGTGGGTGTCTGTGCCTTGCTGTACAGCCAAGCTCTAGGAACACAGAGAATGTAATATCATGACTCAAGTCCCAGTGCCCAGGCAGGGCTCCTTTGCCAGACCATACTTCTTGAAAAACTTATGGCAAACCTACTTTCCTTAAAATTTCATTAAGAAACTGTTCTCCTTCACAAGGATTTAATACAGCTGTAATTTCTACATTGCAGTTGTGTTTGTGTTCTCAAACCCCTGTGGAACATGGCTCAGGATTTCCCACCTTCCCAGTGCTCCTGGATGGAACTTTCTGTCTGCAGATGGGCTACAAGCGGTCATGGGTGTGGTAACTCATCCTCCTGAATTGCCTCGGTGACAGCAAGAACTACTGATGACAGCCTGATTTAAAGTTGTCTGTAATATAATGAGCATAGCCATAAGTAAAGGAGAATTAGCCAATTACTGCTGCTTAGGGATCTCTTTGTGAGGTTACTCCAAATGAATTGTCTGGGAGCTGGATTAGCTTCAGATGACACCAAGGGACAAATGGTTAATTGTAATGAGTTTTTGTGTTATGCCACTCCCTAACAATACGGTTGTTCTTTGGAACAGGGCATGATACATGTCAGGAGAAGATGTCCATTATAAATAGAGGTTGGAATAAAGTCAAGTTCTGGTAGTTTATTATTAGAGGTAGCCTAGAGAGATAACAGGAGAAAATTCATTATATTTAGCAGATGCTTATCAACCACCACAGTGGAAAGTGTAATAAAAACTTTTAAAGAAAGGAGGGTGTCCTCTCTTTACACCCCCCACCTTTGAAGGCTCAGTGTGTGTGTACATTAACCCAAAACATATAAATGTCCCAGCTAACATGCTGTGTTGTGACAAGTCATCTCAGATTGTGTCAATCATATTGCCTTATGCTGTATTAAGTGACATACTATAATGTGATTGATATAACATGAAATGACACATCATTGTACAAAATATCATCTGGAAAATTTAGGAAACTACTGAGGAGCTGAAGCTGACTGTGGCCTTTCAAGTTTTGAGGCAGAAAACTAAAGAAGTAAAAAGAACTCCTTGGAATAAGACCTGCTGCTGCCATTGAGAATAAGGTCAAGTGTGCTCTACTACCTGGATCTTTTCATGGGTAATTAGTGGGTCAGTTTTAAAAAATACTCTTTTTCCTTGGGGACTGACACATATCTGTGAGTCTGAATTGAATTTCTCTGAACCACTTGGCACATCATTAATTGTTAGTGTATGTGCACCATACAAACAGGGCTGCAAGCTAAATGCAATCAGTTTCAGTTCAGGAAAAAAAAAAGCTCTTTCAAAACAAAGCCAAACCAGACTTTTATGCCTTTTTCCATCTGGATTCTGCTTTCCTCCCATGGCTTCTCTTTTTTTCTTTTTCTATTTTAGTTATATAGTGACTGCAGTCTCAAATACTGAGATGTCTCTAGACCCCACTCCAGACCCCACCACAAAATCCACTGGGGTCTGGAGTGTCCTGTTGTAGCACCCCCGAAATGCAGTGGTGCCAGTGGGCTCACCAGTAAGTGCTGTGGAACACCTTCTCCTTTGCAGCAATGGCACAGGGCTTCCTAATCTTTGGACTTGGCTTGAAGCTGTGGATGGCTGTATTTTGAGAGCATCCTCCCCCAAAGCTCCATGGCATGGCCTCTTACTCTTGCCACCTGTAGGCACCTAAGCAAACTAAGCTTGGTAGTATGTTGATAATATTGTGTTACACTGACTGCTGGAGCAAGTAAAAATTTCCTGGCTGAAATGAGAGCTTTAAAGGGAACAGGAACCATTGAATTAGGTTTGCCTCAGTAGACACTTGCTTAGTGGGATTTAGAGGTTTCTTTCTTACACTTGCTGGGAAAAATGGGCCAGGGATAAAAATTCAAACCTCATTTGGTGCTGCCAGCAGTTAATAAAATGTAGAATAAAGCCAAACATTCTGAACATGGAAAAAACCAATATTTGGCTATATATATTTTTATCATACTTGAAAATGGTATAAAATGGACAAAAGTCAGTTTTTCAGTAACTTTTTTATTTTAACAGCCTCTCATCCCTTTCCCTCTAGTGGTGGAGACTAAGGTGTGATGGAGAGTTAATAGTGATAATTTGTTCTTTCCAGAGACAGAAGTGTTGTGTTAGAGATATTTTTGCTGCTTTCTGAGCCTTATTCCTTTCTGCTTTGAGGACAGGAGAAGAAAAACACACAAAGAAAGACACTGAAGTCAGAGGAGCTATTTCTCTATTTGATGCTGACTTTTACCTACAACTTCATGCTACATGGAGACACAGATGGACTGTGGTTTTATTCCAGGCCAATTTTGATCCAATTTTGGGCCATTTAACATTGCCTTTTCTAAAATGTGATTTACAGCAGCCTTAGGAAGTCTAATAAAGTTGTTCTTAAACAAAAGAGAAAAGCAATAGAAATTAAAAGTTAAAAACCAAATAAATTTTAAAAAAGCCCACAAAAAAAGCATATCACAAAAACCAGGAGGGACGAGAGAACCATAAGGAAGGCCATTGCAGAAGATTCTTTCATGTGCTGTTACAGATGCCCAGGGTTTAGTCAGAGTCAGTGGAAGTGCTGAAACTTTCTCTGGGACACAGAAAGCCCAGCAGTGTCAAAGGGAAACCTCCCCAGTTCTCAGTGTAGCTATTTGAAGAAATTGCAAAACTATTAGTATTTGTTTTGCTTGTGGTTTATATTAACTGATAGAAGTAACTTGACAGATTGAAATGGATCTTGTAAATTCCAGTAAAGTAGCTTGCATCTGTCTGGCCCAGGACAGGTTTGGTTTGTGATCATGCAGGTCAGGCGAGAAATGAGAAGTACAGAGGTCAGAGAAGCAAGGTATTTAAGTTCAGCATCGCTTTAAATGGTCATCTCTAAATCTGCTGATGTGTCTCTAGCCAGCACTGAGCACAGAGTAATTTGGGACCTTCCATAAGCTTTTTGCAAGGAGATATAGTCTTTGAATATAGGTGTATATACAATATTAAATCTTAGTTGAATCTGTTTGAATGCTTGCAGACTTCTGAGGCAAGTTTATCTCATCAAGTCAGTCCAACACTAGGTACCATGGAGCTGGATACTTCTAAAAATATTTGCAAGTCCAAGTAGTTTCACAGTCTTTGACTGGAACATCATTGCTAATTCAATACTCAATATTATCAGTCCCCAGTTAAAAGGAAAAAAAAACCCATAACAACAACAAACCAAAAAAACCCAACCAGTTGTCTGGCGAAGGAATGAGAAATATGCTGTATAAGCAGTCCTGTGGCTGGAATTTTTACCAGCAATTAAGCAAAATGGAACCTGGAAAGACTATGTGGATAATTTGTGAATTCAGATACTTAAATATACAGCCAGTTTAGTAAAATAAATCCAATTGCACCAGATATAGTAAAAACAAAGACAATCCTAAAGCAGGATACTTTTTTCCTTAACATGCACTTGAAGAGGAAGGGGATGGGGAAGGGAATAAAGAGGTGCCATGTCTGTTTGAGTTTGGAAGCAAGTGCAATCTTTTTTTATTTTATTAAAATCTTTTCTGAATTAGCAGTTCCTGTTCTGTAAATGCGAATACCCTCATGGTCAAAGGACAGCCCAGTGTTTTCATTGATGTCTTCTGTGGTAATGCTGAATGTAGAAATTCACTAGTCATTCATAATGAAAGGCAAAAGGGTGAGGGAGGATACAGGGTACCTTACAGAATTTGAACTGCGCAGTGCTACAGCCAATTTGTCAGCTGTTTTAAATTGGCAAACACCAATAAGTTGTAAATTATGCATTTTAAAAATATGGCCTTTGTTTCTTTTTTTTTTGCTCATGCAAAATGTCTAGTGCTTTGTAGTAGCTAGTCCTATTTGCTCAGTAATCAGATGCCTGTGTGAACTAATTTAATAAATGGATATTGTCTTTTGTGATGTTTTTTCTTCTCTGCACGTCAGTTCTCTTTTTCTGAATGGAGTTCAATTATTATTATAGCATATATTACTTTGGATCATTTTACTGCACAATCAATACACATATCTGTACAATAAATATTGACGTTTCTTTAATGTTCTACAGTGTTCACGATGTCAAGATCTCTTCAGTCAGAAGCCACCCATTACTGCTTGTTTCTAACATTTCCTGTCCACTCAATGTTAAAAAATTTGCTGCTCAAGCTTCTCATCTGCCCTAGTTTCAAAAGACTGATGAAGGTAAGCACAGTGCCCTCGGATTAATGCACTAGGCAGGATGAATCAGACTCTACTCCTCTAACACTTGTATGTGCCATTTTGTGTCTTCTGTGCTTTATTTTTCCTTCCAACCATTATTTACCTCATCTGTTAGAACTGATGGATAGTTGGGATCATGTCTTGAAGTGTATTTCTACACAGCACAGCACATCAGGCCTCAGATTTCACTTGTAACTCACCTAACAACGCTAATACACAGGCTGCTGTGGAACAGTGAGAAACCTGTGTTAGAAGATGCAGCACACACACAGACACGTGGATGAAAGGAGGTGAGAACAGCATGGTTTTGTTATTTTTTTACTGTAATGTCATCAAGAGCGAAGGAATGAGGGGAGAGATGTACCATAAACCATTGTTAAATGTTATACTGCCAGCAGCATAAACTTAGCCGTGGTGAGAAAAATACAGCATCTTTTTTAGTAATCACAGGCAGATTTCCCCATTATTCTCATGCAAATGTATGGACTTCAGTGGGCTCTGCAGTGGTATCTGGCTCGGCACATTCAGTGAAACACATATGGCTAATCATTGAAGTCTGAAAACATTGGATCACGATTTTGTCTGTGTTGTGAAAGGCATAGTGAGAGTTACTTGAAAACTGCATTCAAGTTGAAAAAAAATTGCCATCTAGGACAATATTGTCTTATTTACCACTAAGTAATAATAATACGTGTCTGGCGTATGTACCATGTTAACACAAACACATACATGTATCTGCATGTGTATATATCTACATTCCACCTTTTCTGTTGTACATTATGGCATCAGGTCAGTAACAGCTATGAAAAATCATAATCTGTTTACACACAAACCCGTGTGTATTTATGTGCATGAGAGGAAAAAGTCATTCAGGTTGCCTCATCTTCTACATTCCTGGCTGCATCTGCAGCCTGGGCATTGAATTGTGTATGATGTAAGGGAGGTATCTACAGTAAGAGATTAAACATAGCCCAGAGTCACCAAGTTGAAACTGGACTTGACAAACAAGTGTGTTTAAAATTGCTAGAGCATCACTGGTACCTTGAGAATCCTGTTCCTAGGCGGCTACTGCAGGAAATGCTGTAGTAATGCACTGGCACACAAAGCAAAGGGAGATGTCTTGCTTAGTTGAGGATTTTGGGGCTAGCAATCCCACTGACACAGTTTCTCAAGTCTTTCTCATCTTCTGGCAACACTTAAGGCTCAATATCCTGGACACCTGTTGTTCCACCATTGCTTATAGTTGCTGTGTTTTTGTTGCTCCTAGCTTTGAATTGTCAGTTTTATGTAGGCTGCATTTAGGTGAAGCTAATGTATCTGAGTGAATGGTATTTTGTAAAATTATCATTCATTTTCCATATATGTCTCATGTGAAAAATACTAGTGAACTAGTAATTCATTGTTAATGTTGATGAAAATGATTGCTAATAAGTTTTATAGGGGTGAAAAAAAAGAAGTTATTAGTAATGCCTATATCATAAAGGCCTTGGCTCTGGAGACAAGAAACCAAATGTTATGCTACTTTCTCAGAGCTGAAAGCTCTTATTTAATTGTGTCATTTATTCACTATCATTTATGATAATTCTAATTGAAACATTGCATGGGGGAGGGAAGCTACCCAAACAGTTCTAGTGAGATCTGATGAGTTCAAATGAGTGTTTTTGCATATCCATGTCTGTTATAAAACTCACACTCTCTTCTTTCTTAAGGCTTGGAAAAAAACTACAAAGGTTTCTGGAGATTCTTGAGTTAACCAGGAAATACCTCTTAAAGCACCTTGTTGATCTTGTCTCATGGTCTGACATTCAGCTCACAGCATCTGTCTCTGGCCTCCACTCTTGTGCTTAGTTAACTTTATAAGGCATTTTGACTGCCCCCAGCTTTTGTGATCTCTAGTTCAAAGGGTTCAGAACATTATTATGGCGTTTATTGCTGGGACATCATTACCTCTTGCTGAAGTGACAAGCTGATAGGGACCATATCAAAGACTGTGTCAGGAAGCACATTTATTCATTGTGCCACAGAGAAGCCCCAGGTTCCTTTTTTTCTCCTTTTAATTTTATGACATTCCACTCCAAGGATGATCAGATTATTCTCTGCTCCCAGAAGCACATTTTGAACTCAGTCCTCTTGAGTTGTGGCATTACCAGTTTTTTGTTTTTTTTTGTAGGCGATGCTGATCAAATACTTCCTTTTAACCAAACTTTGCTAACATTGATGCTGAGAATCTAGAAAGATATTTATGTTTTCCTAAGGCAAATGAAATTCCATGGACTGTTTCTTCCTTCATAAAGCAAAGACCATCTGAGTTAATGTCTCTTCTGAGCACCAGAGAAAGTGCTGACCCAGCTGGGGGCACTGGGATTCAGAGCTGGGTCCTCAAGAGCAGATGGTTTAAAAGGCTAGTCCATTAATCAACTCTGCTTCCCCAAGCACTGTGTTGTACTTTTTTTTCCTTTTTTTTTTTTTTTTTTTAAGCAATCAAGTGCTGGGTAAGAGAAATGTAACTTCTTTTCTTTTTTTCAAGAGATCTTTATGTGCATGTGCCATTACATTTTATATTATATATTTCTGTTATTTACAATTAATGAGCTAAAATGCAACAGATGTTTATAAGTGGTTAAACTAAATTCTTTGGTAAATATACTGAATGAATTTTCAAGTGCTTTGAATGCTTCTTAATGTAAAAAGAGAGTTTGTTTCAGGTAGACAGAATAATCCAGTCCTGGGATTTACTGGTTAGAGCTAAGAAAAGAAGCAGCTAACAAAATCTTTAACACAAGTCAGACGGGTAGAAGAGTCCCAAAGCCTCTTAATACACATAACCTAGAATGAATTACTTTCATTTCTGGTTAAGCCCCTGAATGCTTGTATAAATGCTTGAAAAGAAATGAAAAAATATTGAGGGAACAGAACATTTCTATTTCTCGCTGTGAAAGATCTTTAACTGAAGGGGAATGCGTTCCTGCCAGGTGGCCTGTAGAAGTAAGCTTGTGTGTGATAATTCCTTTACATTCACAGCCAGTAGCTTGCAGACCCAAGGGATGAAATGATATTTTAATCTGACTTTGTTCTCTGTAACCCCTCTGCATACTAACTCTGTGTTTGATGCCTAGAAATGTACTGTTCCAGGGCAAAGTTGGGTAGTGCCATGGAAACTTGTATGAGGAATCCCATGAGAAACAGTATTAAATGGTACTGCCAAAAAAATTATTATAATTTTATTATTATAGTTTTTCAGCATAAGGGTTTAGAGTTAGTTAAAGGCAGTGAATTAACTTTATTTTGGATGCAGTGACTCCATCAGCTCCACAACATGCACTGTCTGTCCAGCCCACTTATTTCTTGCAACAGGAATACCTTTCCAAGTATGAGAAGTCTCAAGGATGTCCACATATTTGCTCTCTCTGCACAGACAATGTCATGTGGAATAGGAAGTGAAGGGATTCCAGCTGGTATTATCTGCTGTTATTGCTACCTGCTCAAAAGGAGCTACTCAAGATTACCCAGCAAAAATCAGTTAACATACCTTTTAAGTCACTGATAATGTAGACTGAATTGGTCTTGGTGATTGTACAACCATATGCCACATTTATACATTTAATTCACCCTTAATGAGGCTTTTTGTAGAGACATGAGTATCACTGCTCATTTACTCCATCAAGATACAAATCTCCCATATGTCAGATGATGAAATAGATATGGTTGGCATTTTCCCACATTCCAAGGAGCAAGAGGAAGACAAGAGGAAAAGCTGTGCAAAAGAGTGGGCATCTTTATCTCCTGGTGTTAGGAATGAATTGAGGTAGGGAAGTAGCTTTTTCCTAAAGTCTGACCACCTCAGGAGTCTTGTCTCTGTTGAATCCTCATGAATGTGTGGATCCTCAGCTGCTAACTCAGGTGCCTGTAGTTGATAGTAACTCTCATGAGTGTAAGTTGCACACAGAGTCCTTGTAGAGCCAAGTACTGTACCAAGTCACCCAAACCTTAGTGCATTAGCAGCTGGCTGCTCTTTTATAACTACCCTTAGACTGAGGCGAGCTGTCATCTGAATGAATAACTGGAGTTCATTTCTCAGAGTAACCCTGTGTCACTGGGTGTAGTTTCTGTCCAATATTTTCAGTCTCCTCAACTAAAGATGTGCAAGGCCTCATATACTGCTGTTCATGACAGACTGACTACTTGGGTCACTTTTATATTCAAAATAGATGAAAAGTAGCTCAACAGTTGTCTGCAGTTTCCTCTTCACTGCAAGGCTCAGCTAAGATACTCTAGGCTTCAGGCACAGGCCTATCAGGCCATACCTTGAGCCAAACTCACCTTGAAAGGCAGGAAGTGAGCACCTGACAGACTTCAGTGAAGATGTAGTCCCTGTATCAGACACTGGTTTGACCCAGGATATATTTGGGATTGTTTTAATCTCTCCTGTATAATTTTGTTTCCTTTTTCTTTCCAGTCTTTCTCCATGGTTGTATAGAACAGAGATGAACTGTAGAAAGCATCTAAACTCAGCAAAGAGAGAGATTAGGCAGATGGGCATTTTTGAAAGATGGCATGGCTGGGAGGAGGTAGGAGACAGTGTCTGGGATCAGAATGCTACTTTGACGCATGAGCACTTTGCTGCTGCAGGAGTTTGACCTTGTCATTCATTGTCGAAGTGTTCAGTGACCCACTGTTTTGTCTGAGAATATGCATAAAATTAAGACAATAATGTATGAGGGACTTGGGATGGAGATGAATGCCTTAGCATGTGATGTGTGAGAGGTACACTAGGTAGTTTCAGACTTGGAAGTTCGGCTTGCAGAAGGAACACAAACCTCCTGAGAGATAATAGATGGAATAAATAGTGACCCTTCTGAATGGGTGCTCTATGGAATGACTGGATTTGCATGGGACACCTTGCCTCTTAGATCCTTGTGGGATATTTCCTTTGTTGCTATGAAAATGTGTCCAAGCCTACATAAAACAATTTTCTCAACTGTCCTGCTGAACACTAAGTATAACTGGCATGTATAAGCTCTTCCTTGGAGGCTGCTTAGTAAGGGTTCTTGTGTGAGTGCCAAAAATGCAATCCAGCTGACAGGAGGTGAGAATCTTAACCTGTACATCAGGGGAAAAAATATTGAAGAAAACTATTTTCATAAAACATTTTTTTAAAAACATTTTTTTAGTCTTGAAGTTAGGTAAACGAGGCTTTTCCATTGACTCAGATAACAACAGTCTCTCTCAGTCTTTAGAGAGCTTGAAGCCTTTGCCAAAAATGTGCTCAAACACTGTTCCCACTGCATTATGGTATAGGATTTGCAGCACTGTGATAACATGGTGGAGACTGCTTCCTCTCGCTGGCCCCTGGAAACCAAGATTGTGAAGAAACTAGGCAGAAATCTCAATTTGGGTCAAATGACCTGTGTAATTTTAATATTTACAATAGATTGTAGAAAACCATATACTAATGACTTTATATTTCCTTAACTTGGAGACAGCCAAAGAGTATTTGTATTTGAAATATGGCATGAAATATTCCCAATAGCTGTCCTAAATAAACACAAGTGTTTGCATTACCTTTTCACCTGTAGCAGATTAAAGTGCTCCTTAGCCATTGGTTGTGAGTGAAACCAAGATCAATCTCTGTAATTCTACAGACCACTGTATAAATATGTTCTGACTGTTTTTATACATTAATCACAGAAGATTATGAGGGACATGCCATACTGTGCATATTTCTTGCAAGCAAAATAGAACTGTCTGCAATTCTCATTGCAAAATTATGGAATGGACTGAATCATAAAAAAAACATACAGGAAAATCTGCTATTTCAGGACAGCTGTTCAGTATTTTTGGACAGCTGACACATTTTTTTTTACAAAAATAACGCATGAGGGTTGGGTTTTTTTAATAGAAATAGTGAGCCAAATTCATTAAGGGGATAATTTCAATTTGCAAAATAGATCGTTTCCTTGCTTCCCAAATTGTGCTGAGCAAGCATTGCTATTCTCTAGAACACTTTTTTGAGTTTCCACATTCAGGCCCAGTAAAAATATCCCATTTTCAGACATAAATGACAAAGAAGAAAACAGCTTGCTACAGTTGTAGCACCATGTGCTGTGACTCTCTGAGCTCTCTCAATCCATCACTTCAGATACCACCATGGTGGCTGGACAGCAACCTGTGCAGGGAACAGAACCTTGCTGGTAATACAAGCAAGTTGTGCACTGTCATACAGTGTGGAGAAGGGCAGAAGTGGAGACCATGAGTACAAATCATTTTGGTTCAGGTTAGAATCTATCCTCTAGCAAGTAAAATTTTTAAAATGGATTAATCTGTGAAAATTCTTGCTCATTTGGATAATTTCTTGAGGGTGTTAGTTTTGTGCTTGGTTAGATATGGTCTTGAGTGACTTAGATCTTGAGGGGTGTGTTTGGACCGAGTTTGACTGTATTGCTGTTTTGGTGAAGATATTTGGTGTGTTGACATGTTTTCCTCCCATTCTCTGTCACATTTAGAGGGGTTTTTTTTTGTTCAGACAAGGCAAAGGCTCTCATTTTGTGCAAAAGAGAGGGAAGATGGCAAATCAAATTCCTGAAGATAGATCTGCTTAGAAATTTGATTTTGCAGTCTAAGAAGGACCATCAGTTAGGATGGTCAAAACATATTCTTGCAGAAATTTTGTCACCTTAGATCTATACAAAAGTGGTGTCAGTTTTTTGCCACGTATTTGTATCTAATGCTGCAGGGGTATAAGCTCTCTCTTGACTGAGCTGTGGGTCTCTGTGAAAATACAAGTCATATTGTGGGGGGAGAAGGTGAGAAAAGAGCAGAATGAGATCTGAAATGTAGAATTGAAAGGCCTGAGAGCAATTTCCCCCTGTGGGCCAGTAGTTTGTTCTCCTTCTCTTCCTCTTCTTCCTTCCCTCTTTTACATGCCACCCGACCATTACCTCACCCAGCAGAGTTATGCTCCATTGCATTATTGTACTGTCAGTAGTATGCAGGATATTACAATTACCACAGTGCTTTTATGAACTACATCTTGGAGGCTGCAGTCCATGTATGTTACTGGAATGTGCCTCACACAGCTTCTAACCAAAGGCTTTTAGAATCAGATAATTAAGCAATATGGGAATGCATGTTTAAAGAGAAAAACACATGCAAGGTAGTTTTCTCAGGGCCCAGTTCTGCAAGGTAATAAATGTGTCTAAGTACCCCCTGCTCCCTTCAGGACATGGGAAGTTGAGGGTACTCAGCACCTCTGAACACCTGGTTTAGCGGCCTGGGTAGCACATAGCATGGTTTCTTCACAGAGTTGTTCATAATGTTACTGTGGTGCTTGGACAGGCACACTTGTACAGAAGTTCTTGACAAATTGCTTTTTTTTTCCTTTAGGAAAGCCCATTGAAGGCTCACAGTGTAATCTTGCTTGCAGGCTGCCTCAATGGCAAAAAAGCTTCCCATCTTTGAAGTAGCTGGAAGGTGAATCCTACCCAGTGCCTCTGATTATTTGGTTTGGCACTCAATTTTATAACAAAACCCTTGCAGAAACTGAGCCCTCCTTTGGTCAGTGCTTTTTTCATCCCATCCAAGGCCTCCCTATTCTTTAAAGGTTACAAGTCCAAAGCAGGAATATGGATAAAGGCTGAGGGAAAAGTCTTGGTATTACTAATGGTGGGGATGCAGAGAACAGAAGGTTTGAGTGTTATTGCCATAATAGAATCGAAAGCCTTGTAATTTCATGAGTTTCAGACAAAAAATATTCTTTTTGTTCAGTAGTTTCCTCTGTTAGTTACGGTATGGGAAATGTTGTAGACCTCTGGAATCTAAGCACTGCAGGAAAAAGGGTGGAAACAACTTAAGCGCACTAGGAGGAAACTGTGTCTGGTGTGGGTGATAAAGTTTGAGGAACACTCAAGATAAAATTGCAGAGTGTAAATCTTGTCTCTAAATCTTATACAAAACAGGAACGAGGAAGAAAATGATAGAGGGGCAAAAGTAATATAGACCAGTTGCAGTGCACCCTTCAGGGCCTGGAAGGAAAATAAAAATAATCCTTGCTACACAGCAGCCTTTTCAGGAGAAAAGGTGGATGCAGGGGCCTCTTTTCAGCCATTTATTCTACCATTTGCTGCTTTCATCAGAGCAAAACCATGCTATGGTGAAGTTGAATGTGACTTTGCAGAAGCCTTAGGTTCATGGGATAGTTTCAAGGTCAGATGCAAACTAGAGGAACAGGAGAAAGAAATTGTATGAATAAAACTAATGTCTGGTGAGAATAATGGGCTTGCCTGAAGGGGATTTTGTGGTGTTGGCATTGGTCTTGGCCATGATGTTGTATGATACTGTAGTTTCCTTGCCTTTGTACTAAGGTCCTGTTTCTGTGTGGCTCAACAGATATCATTAGGTGTTGTAAATCTGTTTGAAAGGTGTCCAAGCACATCTGTAGGGGTTATCCAAAGTAAGCTACAGTGATGGGCAATTCTTTGACTACCTGTCAGAATTATTAGAATTTACCACTTATTACTACATAGGTGAATCACTGTCGAAAGCCCTTAAAAATTATTTAGATATAAATACTTAATATTAACTATGAGCAAAAAGCACTGTCTGATACTTGTTTTTTAAACTGTTCATTTGAAAATAATATTAGCTTCTTTTACAAGCTGTAAGCCCCACCACAGCCAGCCATTTGGTTTGGTTAAAGTACTTTGCTGGAGCATACGAAGATGCTTTGCCTTGGAGGGATTTTATTAGAAGATGTCTTTCTGACATGGGTTATATTCAGCATCAATTTAATATTTGCCATGTTCCCATCAGAAGGGTAGGAGTGGAAGGACCTCACTAATCCATCTAAATGAAAAATACTTTTTTGGCCTTAAAATCTAATGATCTAATTCAGTGCTTTTTCCTTGTGATCTGAACACTTCTCCAAAGACATTTTTCTCTTGTAAAACCATTTTTTCCCACCTGGATGTCCTTGTGTAAGGCTTTAAAGCCTAGGGCTGCTGTGCCAGATGAGAGCTGCAGACTGCAACCTTGGCCTGTCCTGGATGTTTTTTGTGTCTGACTCTTGACTTGTCCTGAGCAAGACACCCATGATGTTGCAAAGGATTCCTGGCTTCAGCATGTCAGATTGTGCCAGCTATAATTATAGTCACTAAGGTCCACACCAAAGGGGTTAAAAGGAGGTACTGTAAAGTTGGACAACCTTACTACTATTTCTGAGGGCTAGATTTATTCTCTAGACTACTTCAGTCTCCCTCCAGAGAGTTCATTGTGTAAGTCAGTATGACAGATTTATCCATGCTCACAGAGATGGTGGCTGCTTTCTCACTAGGCAGGTGAAAGGAGAAAGCAGCATAAAGACAGCTGCCAGCTGAGAGGTTACAGTTGAACTCATGCCATGAAATGGTCATAAATTATAAATCTTCCAAAGAGTTACAGCTTCTGCTCTTGTTTCTGTCTTGTCCTAAATTTCTCAGCTGCACTTCTATTTATTTTAGGGGTGTTATTATTGTCTGCAAAGGTTGCTGAGTGATAGCAGGGCAAAGTTTCACCCAAAGAGCACAGCCCCTGGCCACTGATCATTGATGTTTCACTGAATCCTCACCGTTGTACTCCCCACACCTGCACTCTGTATCTCTGATGCATGCAATTGCACTTGGTATCAACCCATTTTACTTTCATGGCCTCAGTTTATGCTTTGATGGGGAGTATTATCAAAGCCATCCCTAGGCAAGTAAAGCCAGTTACTCAGGGGTAATTTGGGAAGTTCTGTAGATGATGAGATATGTTCATTGGAAGTCTGTACCAAGCTTTGGAGCTGTTTCAAGGCCTGCCCTTTATGTCAGTGGAATTAGGCCCTGGGCACATAATCTTGCATAGAGAAAAAAATATTTCTGCATGATTCAGAGCACTGAAATAATGTTACTAGGTGTAGAAGGAAGCATGTAGAAGCTGGATTTCAACTGGTAAAGATCAGTGGAGCTTGTTTGAGGAACTGGCACTCAGCACCTTGCTGGATCATGCTCATCAATCAGCAATTTTTTTTCCTGGTAGCATCTGTGCATATCCTTCAGTATTGACCCCTTTTGAATAAATTGCAAGCTAAGTTTAGAATAGCCATTCTAAACTTCTACGAATAGCAGCTGCCCCATTACTTCTCCAAGTACTGTCTATTCTTAGTGCAGCAAAGTTCCCCACAAATTCTTTTAGGGCCTGACTTTTTGGCTTAAGTGAGTGTCATTGATACCATCTCCCTCCAACATTAGTCTCACTACTGCTGTTTTCTATTTCCATTTATATGATATACATGCTGTAGGCCCAGTTTAATGACTGCTTCTTCACTGGAGCAGAAACCCGTGTACTCAGATGAGTGTTTGTGAGCAATTCCAGTGGCATCGATGGAAGAGTCGCATGCTTGAAGCTGAGCTGGTGTGTGTGGGACCAAGTCCTTTAGGATCTGTAGCCTTTATGGACCAAGGTCACTGATTTTTCAATTTGATATGGATTCTCTATGTCTTTGATAAGGCTTCTGTTTTCTAGATCTGCTTAAAAAATAGTTTGAAGGTAGAAGTGCGCACTGGGAGCAGTACCAAGTGCTGCAGCTGCAACGGGATTTGAGATACAGTGTGGGGAAGTGTGGTGGCCACACTCCTCAGAAGAGCTCCTCAGGAACATTCCTTCACAGGCACTCTTTCTGCCTTCATAGACTGACTTGGCAAAAAGCAGGTGGGGGAAAGGAAACCAGGCATGTAAGAAGGAAGCAAAGAAGACTGGCCTTTTTATTGCTAGTAAAATTTCCTTTACTGCCAAAAGGTCTTTGAAGCAAAATTACCAGCTTTCTGGGTGGCATCCACAACCTGATTTTAGCTTTAACCATATGGTAGCACAGTGTCAGATTTCTCCCAGCACATACAGCTTCCCACCAAGTGCTTTCCAGGTTCTAAGTGTCTGCAGTATTTCTTCCTCTCTCCCTTGGATTTTGAGATACAACATGTTTGATTTTGCAATTTTTTTTTTATTTTTCCAACATTCCACTTTCTTGATCACCAGCACCAGTATGATCTTGATTTCCTTAAGCACTTCTCTTTCCCCTATGGGAAATTTATGTCTCTTTCTGGCATCTGTCCCCTCTCCTCTCTGCACACTCAGGCGAAGAATTAATTTCATTTTTTTCCCCCTTAAACAATGCCCTTACTACTTGTGTCAATAAATTACTCTTGCCATTTTTTAAGAGGCCCTTCTGTCTCCTTCACTGCCCTCTCCTTCTGTATGTATTTTAAAAATGTCTTATTTGTCTTAACCCCTGCTGTGATCTTTCTCTGTTCAATTCTCCATCTTTGCCTTTCTTATAATTTTTTAAGCCAACTGTGTCCTCTGATCTTTACACTTCACTGCTGAACCCCATGTATTATACAGATTTTTTTTACAGGGGTTATTTTCTTAATTATAATTAATCTGACTGAATCATAGGATTCACTTCAAGCACCTCTTTCAGTACTACTCTTACTTATTTGAGATTATCAGTGTGTGTTTGTGTTTGCCTATTTGCCATTCTGCCTTTTTCATACTTGGTAAAACAAAATTAAGATCACCCATCTATTATGGAAGAGAGGGACTCTGACCGCACAGGAAAGACTGCACATGCAACTGGAGTGAAAAGACTTGTCAGGATTACAGTCTTATTCTCCACACAAGACAGTCAATAGCTTTAAAATGGAATGCTTTTGATTAACATTAAAACATTCACCCTTATGGACTTTTACTTTCAAAGGGCAGGGTTATCCAAGGACCAGAGGGAGACAGGAAAAAAGTGATATGTCCAAGGTTGCTGAGATCTGGCACCATGATGTAAGTCTGTGGAGTGCCAGTGCAGTGACCCAGCCTTTCAACTGAGGCAGTAAAGGAGAAGTTTCTACAGTCAGTTTTCCAGTTCTCTCCTTGATTAAGCTTGCCACTTCTCCCTGTATGCTAAGCAGGCATCTCTGGCTATGTTTCCCAAGTGTACCTAGATGATTTGGGTCTGCACGTGATCCATGTAATGTTCCCCAAAGACAACATCACCTGCCTGCCAAGCCTTTAGGAACAAAGTTATTCTATGTGAGATCCTGGTGACACATCTTTGCAGATATTTTGATTTTGAGTTGCCCCAGAAGGTCCTGCTGCAGCAGGCAGATGTATTCACACACTACCTTCTATGACCTCGAATGGATCTTCTTCAAAGACCTGGATTTGATATGTAGTTATCTTTTGCCTTACTTCACAGCCTCATCATACCTTCTACTCTGATTCACTATTAAAACTGCAGTATAATTCTCACCTTTGAGGAGGTGCAAATAATTGAGAGGCTTAGATCCTGAGATAAGGCAAAAGCAGGTTAAAATGCTTTTCCCAAGCTTTCTCAATTTTTCCAAATTGCTTATGAAATACCGTTGTGCTGCGCAACAGATTCACTGGTTATCCCTGATGGCAGTGGAATCCACGGGCATTTTACCAGGTTTTAAGTTTAGCAGTCCTCTCACAGAAAGATTTGTATATGTTAAATCCCTTAATTTGCAGACAAAAAAGAAAAGGCATCCAGAATAAACCACGGGGTTTTGCCCTTTACATTTGAAGAAAACATGACAGTAGATTCTCCAGTGTAATTTTAACTAGAATCTTTGTTTCAGCCTGGGTCTCCCCTGATGTCTTCCAGCCATGAGTCCCTCTGTGATGTAACAGCTCTTATGCTGCAGCCCTTGAGTCCAGACCCAAGGCTTGGACATGGAATGATGCTACACCAGGCAACAAGCAGTTGCTGTTCTCAAAAGCTACACCAGGCATCTCAAAGTACTCTGGAGCAGAAGATGCCAATAATAGTTTGTTCCTGAGAATTTTTCTTCTGTTTCTGCCTCATTGTCTAAAAGAGACTTCGCTTATGTGTCTAATCAGGTGTAAACAAATTCAGAATTCATTTGGGTCATTGCTGCTGAAGTTTAGGCACCCATCCTGATCTGACAGGAATATTCCTATCTTGTGTATAAAAGGTTGGTTATTTGGGGGTTTGGGTTATTTCTTTATTTTAGTCTCCTGACAGTAATAAGGGAAACTTCCCACTCTTGTCTTGTCCATCCTGTCTCAGGGCCTTTTTAACATCCCTTCCATTTCCATATGGTTGAAGAGATGCCAAAACTGAATTCAATCTCTCAGAAATCTTTTTTATCCTCTTTTTTTCAGCTGCTTTGTATTTTTCCCCAGCCCATTCCCCATTTCTCCATATTAGACACCAGGTAATTATAGAACAAACTTCGTGGTGGGCATTCAGAGGACCATTTTAGATTAAATATATAATAATTCCCACACCCAAGAGTGTTTGAAAAATATTAGACAAATAAAAACCTACAAGGAGCTTTTCTTCCTTCCCCAAAATGTAATTATTTACCTCTTCAATTCACAATCAACTGGCTGGTGTGACTATGCAGCTAAGCTGGAAGTAGCTGTAGTTGCTATTTTGTTGGAATAATATCAAATTTCCTTCTATGCTTTGCATAGCTGTCACACAGTGATATGATAGGTCCATGATTTATTGACCTACTAACAGCACTTTCACTAACTTGTCATAATAAACTTTTCTTAAAACGTTAAAACATAAAACATCAACCAACAGTTTAAACGGAGATGCCATACAAATGCTTTCAAATTTAGTTAAGCTCTGGTGCAAATCCTGGAAATGAAGATCCAGCATAAGTTTTCTAGGAGTTGTCATGCTAGAATCTGTTGTGTTAAGTAGCAGGAATTATAAATACAAATGCCTTGAAGTATGAAGCGCTGACAAGAAGCTTGGCTCTGTCTCAAATCCTCATAATTTTTGAAGGTCTTGCTGAGACCATGGAGCTGAACCCAGCTGTAGCAACCACAACAGATTTGAATTGCCAAAAGTTGCTGAAACTTCCACTCATACAAGTTGGTCTTGTAAGACCTGGCCGTTACTTGTGTCCCTGTGACTGTTCTGTTTAGGACCTGTTTTTGTAAAGCCAGGGAAGCTGGCAATGGCTGTGATAGAGACCATGGCCCAGATCTTACATCAGGGTGACTATTCCCTGCTTGAAGATGAGTACGTTCAGCTCTTTTGGTGTAGCTGGATTAATTGGTGATCTACTCAGCTGGGTTGTGTAGTAAGAAATACTTGATTTGATCTGAAGTAAACATCAGTGATCACCAAGAAGAATTCTCTTTCTAACTGAATGCATATATTAGTGTTTTTCCAGGACCTCTGAGTTAAGATGGGAAGATCCACATTCTTTCCAGTTCTCTTCAGAGTCAGAGTCCTGTGCAGCAGTGACAGGGATTCACAGCATCACCCCACAGCAGCAGCAGTGGTGTGTTAGAGCTCTTCAGTGTTAGCTGGATTCCTGTCATGTGATGTGGGCTGAATTGATCGTGCAGTGCTGCCTGGCTTTCTCATCAGCTTTCCTGGAAGTCTACCTGAGCATCACTTGCCAAGATGAGGAACTTACAAGTTCTTACTTAGTGATTCTCTTTCGTTCCTAATTGGTGAGCAGTATTCTTAATTTTGAAAGCCATTAAACTATGTTGAAATTGAAGATAGTTTCTCTAAGAACTACTTGCTTTACTAAATCCTTATAATTGTCTTGAAAAATATTAAATAGTGGGATGGCAAGGCATACTTTATGTTTTCTTCTCTCACATTTAGAATTGCTTTCTTTAATTTCTTTCTCAATAATTTTAGTTTGATTGTGCCATAACTTGTTGTAATGGGGGAATTATACATGTTGTAAGGATTCCCCCATTACAGCAATAACTGTCTTCAGGGCTGAATATGCAGCTTTATGAATGATCCAGAAGATGCCTAGGGTTTACTGTTTTGGTCATAGTAGTCCACAATTCAACATATGTCAGATTTACAGACCCTTTCATGTTATCTGATCCATGGAATCCCATAGAGATTTCCTGAGACACTTTAAAACTGGTGAGGAAATACTACAAGGAAAGTATGAAGGTAACAAATCAGGGATCCACAAATACTTTTGTCATCATGAGACTGCTTGAGGCTGGACATACATGTGTAAAACACTGGTGATGAAAAAATGACAAATGAGTAGTCACTAAGATGGAAATATCAGGAAATACTAACTTCAGTTTTCTCTGCCAGGAGACAGGGGTGTTAAGACTAAATGGTTTCCATAAGAGGAAAAAGAAAAATGCAGCTAAACTCTCTCTACCATATGCAAGTGCATAATGTAATATCAATAGTTGTTTGTATCTGCAGTTCTCTTGTACTAGTTAAATGGGAAATAGATGATTTGCTGGATGTATGTTTGCAGTATTTTTGCTTGGGACACTACAAACCAAAGTAGTAATTCATGGTTCAGTTTTGTAAGACTGTCATTCACTTTCATCATTTACAGGCAATGATGATCAACTGCCTGTTGCATAGAGATGCTATGGCTAAAACCAATTTGCAACCCTGAATGAAATTAATGACATTTCCATTCTGGACAGATGTCCAAACAGATGCTGGGGAGAAGGTGATAGGGATAAGTGTGTGCAAAGCCTGATGGCAGTAAAGAGTACCCATGACCTGCTAAAACCCATTTTCTCCTTCAATTGGACATGCACGGACATTGCAACTTATTCTTGGAGGGTGAGCTGTGTGTGCTGCTGGTGTGCACCTTCCTCAGGTACCCTGTCTGACAGCCAAAGTTCTTGTATTCTTTCTAGATGGAAAAGGCTTCCCTGGAGATAGATCAACAGTTAGATACTCACAGTTAGGTGGTGCAGATCACTAACCTCATGCTTTGTGACCACTATACCTTCTTTTTGGTAGTCCAGCTTCAAACATCTATCACAAGATCATTAAATATTCTCCATCCTAAAACTATCATCTTGATTAAGGAAGGTCATCAGAAAGACTCCTTTTGCCTGCTCTTACCATGTGTCTCTTCAGGGAGGATAAACATGTTATCAATTCTTATAACAAATAACTGGAGGCATTATTTGATTTTTGAAAATGCCTTAAATTCACTTTTGGTCAACAGGACAGAATTTTCAGATGGGTAAATAACACAGCCAGTTTTTCCAATCAGGCTTTTTTGTGCCCTAAATTCAGATGGAAAGGTAAAAGATAGCTCACAACTTTTCTCACCTGGGCAGTTGTAATCAGGCAGTTTGATTTAATGTCATACATCACTTTTGTATTTCTATCATGGGGGAAGAAAAAAAGAAGATTAAACAGCTTAAATTTAGAAAAAATGTTACTGGAAAGATTACATTTTTCTATCAGTGGGTGAAAATTAGTTTGCTTGTACAGGGTCAGAAGGACAGCCAGGTAAAATCTTGTCCATTGAACCAAAGATTTTTACATGGTACTGGCTCCTTTGCCAAGGTTTCCAGATCCTGTATTTGTTCTGCTCCTTGTTTAGCTGTGTTGAGTGAAACTGTAATTGTCATATGCTGCTAGAGAGGCGGGGATATTAATGCATTTCCTTTCTTTCTTGGTTTTCATAGTAGAAGGATACTTGATTTTATATAATGTAATTGCATTGACTGCTCTTGTTACCAGGATTGATTGTATTGACTTGAGTTGCATGTTGTTATGTTTTCACACTCTTGATTTGAAATATAGTTTTGCTTTTGTATTTTTCCCCTGCATTTTGAGATTATTTACAGTACATTTTGAGTTAAGGTTCTTCTGCATTTGATTTATCAGCCACTAGAATTGCTCTGAAATGCTGTCAAAAGTATTCCGAGTACGTGACAGTAACCACTAGAACCGATTGCTGTTGACCTCAGTCATGTCAACTATCATAACCTTCCCTCAGGTTAGAAGGTTGAAGCTGGGAAATACATTTCAGCTTCTTATTCCTGTGTGTCACGTCCTTATTGCAATCCATTTCAATTGTTCATTAGGGAATTGGGGTAGCTGAGAGTACCACAGTGAATAAATAATAGCAACTAGATGTCTGTAGAGAATGACGCTGGTAGCAAAATGCAGGGGAAGTGCCACTGAGCCCTTGAGGTGAAGGAAATTATGAAGATTTCATTTCAGATGTGGTAGTGATGTATAAGTTAGTTGTGGAAGTGTGTATTCACTTGGATACCATGAGAAGTGTATGTGGGGGTAAAGGCTGACATTTTTCAGACTGTCACTGCGGTACTTAACCTTGTAAATAGGTATGTGAAAGGATGTAGTATGATTTTAACATCTGATGGATACTAAAATCTTGGGAGTACTTGGTATCTCTGGAAATTAGGCTACTTCTATTTAGCTGCTCAAACATTGTTTTGGAATATGATTTTCAAAGACATTTTAGAGAATGTGAGTAAATGCATGGCCTCTTAAAAACCTTTTCTTGAAGTGTCTGCTTTTAGCTGCTTAGGTGGGATTGAAGAAATTATACACACTGTTGTAACGTTTCTCTTATTCATATCAGTGGGAGAATTAGCACTGATTTCTGTGGCAGCTGGATTCAGCTGATGAATGCATAAAAACCTGACTTTGAAATTGGACTTAAAAGTCACTATGTCTCTTTCTTTGTGAACACAATTGATGCTGGATTTCAGGAACATTTTCCCAGATTCCTCACAAAGATAATAAAGCCATTTATGTGGTTCCTCAGCAAAAATAAAATGCTTTAGCAACAATAATTGTGAAATTTGCTTTTGTACAGTTTCTGCTTTTCTTTCCTTATATTGTTTTTCACCCTTTCTCCTGCTTTGTATTTTGTGACATTTGGAATTCCTTCTCTAAGTTGAGGTGTTTGCAAAGACTTTGTGAAGAGATGTGAAATGCCTCAGAAGAAGCTGCTAATAGCCTCAAAGACCAGATTAGAGGACATATACATACTGTCTGTGTCGTATTAGGTTTCAAGTAAAGTCTTGTTTGAAGTAAAATACCAACTGTCTTTTGAAATGCCATCATTCCCTAAAGTCCTGTTACAGAGCCCTAAATCCCGAATACAGTATCTCTACATCTACAGGCGAAGGACAAAGGGTCAAAGACATAGTTTCTCCTTATTTAAGATTCCTCTTTCATTTTATTACAGGACCCTGGGGTAGACTCTCTCTTCAAGTCCAGTCTTCACCAATCACATGCTAATAACTTCAGCTGAAAAAGGGCTCTACCCTAATGTCATTATACTCCCAAGCAATGATTGATTGTGTTATAGTATGTTTTTGAAACCTAATTACTGTCTCAGTTTGTATTTGAGCTCATTAATCTTCTAGCCTGTAAATAAGTAAAATTGACTAAATAACTGAATTTCTTTAATGATGGGTTCAAGTTATCTTTATACCTACTGTTTCTGTTAACCTTTTTCTTGCCAGAAGTGATTTTTTTTTTTTTGGCATTGTTTTTTTTTTTAGTTTTTATTAGCTTGCTTGGCTGGCAATGCACCTGTTTCAGGCACTCACCTCACCGAATGCATCGCTGATACTGAACAGACAGACCCAGCCTGGCTGCAGCCTCCCCATCCTCCTCAAGCCAGAAGGCTGCTTTAGAGTCCTATAAGAAGCAGTTCTTCCTACAGATGCAGTCTGGCAAAAATTATCTGGGGAAGCTGGTAGAAAGGTACACAGCCAGCTGTCTATTTCTCTTAAGAATTAGATAAAAGATGAGAGAAATTCTTCAGAAAACTCTTTATTCTGTAGCCTCTGTGTTGAAAGCACTGTCCTTTGGACTGAGCAGCAGTTTCTAACCTGGGCACGTCCATGGTGCTGGATGCCTGTGACTGACTAAGAGGGGGGCAGCAGCAAGACCCCAGCAGCCTGTTCGAGCAACCTTGCCTAGACTTTGGGTCTAGGACCTTAGCCATGTGTTCTGCCAAAAAAAGGTCACCAAGTCCTTAAGGCAATATGCCCTTGTACAGTCTGGAGTGGCTCCTCAGTGTGTGGCTTTTGGATGGATGCTTTCTTTGAGAGTTCAACCCTTTGGTATGTTTGAGCATAGTTACTTGAGAGGCCAGTGCTCCCTGCAGTCCTTTTTTTCTTGCAAGAGCCTCATCTACTGGATCCTTGCCACTGCTGACAAATAAATGAAGGCTCTGGCAGTATCCAGACTAAGGTTGTGGAACAAATTTCCAGGAAAAACAAGCATGACTACTAGCTTCAGCACAAGCAGAAACATATGGCAACTTCATCTCCTTGTTTTGGTTCCCTCTAGTAAACTGATATAATCTACAGATAGACATACCTATTTAAATTCTCTTCCTACATGCCAGTCAGGAAGCAAGGAAATGGTGATTGATTATTTTCATTTATTGGGAAACACTTAGATAGTCTGGACAATGGGGTCTTCATAAGCGCCCAGGTGGACAGGCCATCTCGAGCGCTTGTCACGCTTGCCAGATGTGTTAGCTGTGACTCCAGGCCCTGATGAGAGACTTCAATTTGATCTGTGTCTTGCCGAAGCACTTAAGCACATGCTTATCTCTAGATATATGAATAGTCCCTTGAGAATGCCCATGTGCTTAAAGTTCGGCATGCATTTAAGTGCTTTACTGGAGCAGGCTCCTCAGTCTTTCTGGGGATAATTAAGTCATGCCGAAAGCCATTTTACTGCCACATTTTCTTTCTGGTTCACAGGATGAGAAAATCCATTTTCATCAAAATACCAAGTGGATCATTTTTAACCTGATTATTTGTTAAAGGATTCATGTCATTAAAGAGAACTTATTTGCTCCTTCCTTCCATTCAATGGTGACTACATTTTTAATACCTCATCTTCTATTGCTTAGCAGTGAGGTATGCTGTAATTGAGCCAAACTCTGCTTATATACCTGGCAGTGTTACTGAAAGGTGATGACCTTTGGCCACTCCTTCAGTAATGAACCTCTGTACAGTAGGACCAGATGGTGCTTTCACTTCCAAGGGTGCAGCATTACTGAGGTTATGCAGGTGCAAGTATATTTGTGGAAAGGTTTCCTGCGTCAGGGAGTGGCGCAGTGGGATTGGTAGCCAGAGGCAAAAAATAGCCTAAGGGAGATAAATATAAAAGAAACATACTCAGAAAATGGAAAATGTTTTTTGTGCAGTTGGTATTATGTGGCACAGACTAAGTGGTTACAGCCATAATGCTCCCCTATGCGCTGTAGGTAGGAGCTTGTACACGTTTATGGTTTATGGGCAAAGGAGTTTGATTGTTCATTGCTTAGAAATGTAAGAATCCAAAAAACTCAGCAAGTCAGTATGGCCATGCATGTAATAGCTTGGAATTTTCTATGCAACCCCAGTGAAGGGAAGGATTAAGGGGAGGAACAGGGAAAACTCTGTGTCAAGAACCTGAAAAGTAGAATTGGTCCCTCCTTGGACTGAGCAACCTGCTTTCCCACAGATACAGCCAAAGGTGTTGGAGTCAATGTCCAAAGCCTGAAGTGGGGTGAAAGGAGGAGGGGAACAGCATGTCTGACTGCATTCTCGGCATCTCCCATGTTGGGGTGGTTCAGCCTCCAGTCTCCTGATAAAAACAAGCATGTTCCGCTTCATTTCCTGTTTTGGAAAATGTGGGTTGAATGCTAAGAGGCTAATTGCACATTGTTTTTAAAAATTAGTTTGATAATTCATCATATTGTAATTAAACTAATTAGAACACTATTCATTTCCAACCACCTTAATTAGGCCTCAACTTGGCAGGGAGCCCATGAGACCAAAATGTTGTAATTTGTTAAACAATTGAAAGACTTTGATAACAAATGACTGTATTCAGCTACATTTTAGTTAATAAGATTTATATATTAATCTAGTTATACTTTGTTCCCTCGGAATCTGGCAGGGCTTTCAGGTCTTCTGATCCCCCTACGAAACTCCTGAAGTCTGAGTTAAAATAACTGGAAAATTTTCCCGGTCAAACAGACTGTCCTGATTTTTGCACTGCAGCAGGCATTTGTGAGACTGAACTGATTTTTTTTTATTTTTTTTTTCAATTATTTTTTTACTTTTATTTTTCCCTTTTTCTAATCGAGTAAACAGCTGTCAAAGTAAAATAGCAAGTTTGTGGAGCAGAGCAGTCTGCAGGCTCGAAGGGTGTTGGTGTGTCCAGGTCTCTGGGTTTGCTTTTGGGGGCGCTGTTGGATCAGGCTGCACTTTTTCGGTTACAGGGCATAGGAGATTCCCTTTGTACCCTTTTTGGACTCCTGGCCCTTGACGTATCACTGTGACAAATGCTTGGCAAGGGCATGAGCTGGCACCCCAAACTCACATGAGAGGTGGAGGACTTCCATGGTGGTTGGTTCATCAGTGGTGAATTTTTCTGCATACTCTCTTTGACAGCATAATGAAGTGATAATTACCTAAATGAATAAATGTTGATGGCTGAGATAAATATCCGCATTCCCTTAATCTATTTTCCTCTGAAATTGCTAAAGGAAATTTGGCTTTAATGGGAGGTATATGTCAATTTTTACAAATGATTGTAAATCTGTTCAGAGAGAACTTAGATGAGTCAGTCACTGTTTCAGCAGTAAAAGTTATTGATGAATGAAAGCATAAGATGGACCAAAAAAATTGAACAAGATATTGTAATAATTATGTTTCTCAGTGTCACTACCTTTTGCAACATCTGGTTTGTTTCTGTTCTTTCCACATCCTGCAGATGTTGCTGAACACATGAAAAATACTGATGAGAGAATATTTTAGCCAAGAAACAATTTCAATGAATATTATAAAAGGGTATCCACTTAACTCTCCAGAAGTTGAGTAAGAAAAGACTTCTAGTTTCATTGCTAGTAAAGATCAGATCAATAAGCAAATGGGCCAGGGGCCCTCTAAAAGTGTCAGGAATAATCTGTTGTGGATGAAATAGAAAAGTATCTGGAAACAGTATGAAGTAATAAATCCAGATGGAGTCTTATTCTGACACCCTTCCTAAGCCTTACTTCTTAAATAGTCTTACTGATATTAGAGGCTTGTGTTCAAGCTGCTGATGTGGGATTTCCTTCCTTGCCCATCTCTGGTTCATATAGCAGAGAAAAAGAAGATTAAGGAAATGTGAAAAGTCTACATAAAAACAATCTTTCTACTGTGTTTCTGGGTTGTGTAGCTTACTGATGGGCCAGGTTTTGAATTCTGTCTGCCCATCTACATCACCAGTATCTGTGCCAGTCTGCTGGACAGAGGGTTGTGCACAGGATGGCCGAGGGATCCGCAGTCTCTTGTTGCTGTACAGGTAGGAAGGGCTGCCTGTTTTTTGCTTTGTCTTTACTACAGCAAATCTGTTTGCTGAAGCTGCCCTTAGCTCTTAAATAGTTCTAAAATAGTTAGTCTGAGGCTGCTGACTGGTTTTCCATCCTGCTTCCCCTTGTTTGTTGATCATTTTTCCATGAGTCTAGGCACCTTTCTGAGCCCTGGGAAATCTTCTGGAAAAGGCTGGAAGGCAGGGAAGTTGCAAACCATCATCCAGCACCAGCATGGGTTTCTGCCATGGCCGTGATTAGAGCAGCTTCCAGGGTTCAAGAGAGGAATGCAGCCACTCCTCCTTCCCTTGGTCACTCTGAAGGGGTCTGTGTGTACCCCTGCAGTGCCTCTGTGCTGCACAAGCAGGCCTGCTCAGAAGTCTGGAGTTCTCAGAGGTAACTCATTATATTCTATCATTGATGTCAGAGGTCAGACAGAACTCCTTCCTCTTGCTACCTCCTCAAAATATACATGGCAAAGGAGAAATCTAGAGAGCATGGAAATTAATGGTAAATTCCTGCTGGTTTCTCACTGGCTTGGGGTTCACTTCAGACATTGCATGCTGAAATGAGAAAGAGTGATGAAAAGGGTGACTCTGAAGCAGTCTAAAATGAGTTGGGAATCTGAACAAGACTGAGGAAGGAAAAGGCTACTATGGGTAATAGGTCTTTGTCAGGGGAAAAATAGGATATTATGAAGGACATACTAGAAGAGGTCTTCTGGGACTTAGCAAGTGATAGGACAGGAGTGGGCAGGCTGCAGAAATTGCATCTGATGTACCTTGGCCATTGGTGTGGTACCTCCAACTGGTCACAGTGTAATTCAGAGTGAATTTGAAAATGGGTACCTGGAAGATAGACTGAGACTGCCTGAAATGGACTTCAGCTGCTCTTGCTGCCAGAGAAAAATCCTCAAAGTATTTTCCTTTTATGCAGATGAGCATAAATTAATGGTTACTTTTCAGCAAAGAAACAACAGTAGATGGGAATGTGCATAAACAGGTGCATGGTTTCTCTCCTCCCCTCTTGAGCAGCTCATTTTGATATACACCAGTTATTGCTGTGCATATTAATGAACATCTGTCAAATGCTTTCCAGAGTGTGTGAAAATCCACCTACAGAGCTAAAAATCAGGCAAGCCCTGTAGTAGCTGCGCTGTTCCCCATATTGCCAGTGAAGCTTCTCCAAGTTGAAATCTCTCCAGTTCACACTCTACTTCAGACTTCTATTTTCTAGTCAAATATGTTATTTCTCTGCGCGAAACGTAAGGAGACTCCAGTTACCACCAGTGTCCCTAATGAAATTTCATAGAAATCTCTGACTCGTCTTGAGTCCAAAGCCCTGGAGATTCCCAGTTTCTGGGGTGATGGCCTCCCACCAGGAAAGAATGAGGTCCCCTAGGTCAAATTCTCCCCCCAGATAGAGCCATTGCAACCCTAATAAAGGAAATGAGGTTGCCAGGGTGTGGTTGGAGAGAGAATTTGGCCATATTTGAAGTCTGTGGAATGACTCCAGGATGAGATCAATAATTGGCCTCTCCCTTCAGCCTCCCCTTCAATATTAGTTCTTTATAAAGCAGCATACATTGCCTCACACTTGCATTCCTGTAGCAGAAGCTGGGTCCAAAGCCCTCTAAAGATGGTTAAAGTTTTCCTTTTGGAGACTAGATCAAGTTACCAGACAAGACACACCATCCAACTGCAATAAACTTGTTCCTTAGATGTATTTTTGTTCAGACAAATTTCAGACTTAATAATCACAGTTGAATTTCAAAACTCCTTTTTCTCTTTTACTTTGCATCAATGAGAAGTAAAAAGGAGATAGAAAAAAATACCCCCAAAAGAAAATCCAACACTTAGCTGTGAGAGCCCATATTTGGTTGGTGATGTTTGCAGAGGTCAGAGGGATTAATGAAAAACATGATTAGAACAACATCAAGCTGAGGGCCCCAGTTTGGCACTGAAGGATCCATTTGGGTATATCATATTGCATTATGTGATGTAAGAATGTGGGCTAGTGTAATCAAAATGTAACTGCAATCCTTACCAAAAACACCTGTTTAACCTCAGCTAACTTGGGAAGAGAACATCAGATTTTTTTTTCCTTACTTGAGCATCAGAGGTCATTATTGTGTGAAAGCACAATAATGAAGCTTCTGTTAGTAGGTCCTGGAAATGCAAGTATTTAGAGCTGGTGCCCAGTCTATCCCAAAATATATTTTATGTTCCTTGGTTATGTGATTACTTAGTTATGTGGTTGGGAAGACTGCCGAAGTGAGGGAAATGGAGTCTGAGGATGGAAATATTTAATCTGTGATTTGATAAACTGTGGCTAGTGGCTGCTGTGAGCTGCTTCTGGCCCAAGAACAGAGGTCTGTGAAGTACCAAGGAAGCAGTGAGGTCTTCTGGCACTTTTTGAGGAAAAACTGGTTTGAAAATGGAGTGGTGAGTTATGAGCAGAGCTCAGAACCCAGATCTGAGTTGAAATAGCCAATTTTATCACTTTGCCCAGAGAACCCGTGGAATCATTCCCTTGGTGAGAAATGCTGAGTGGCTGCCAAAGCAGGGTGGCAGCACAGCAAGGAATAAATGTTGTGATGGTTGTGGTATCAATGTGAGACTAAAGAGAAAAATTCTTGCCTTCTATTCTGCTGCAAGATATTTTGGCTTTTTTTGGTGAAATTAAGAAAATTATTATTTCTCTTGATTTTACCTCTCTAGAGGATAGTTTTTAGTTTAAGTCAGTCACTGAAATTCCTTCTTTCTTCAGTGATTCATCCTGCTAATGCAGTCCCTTGATTATAGGATCATTTGTGTTCTGAAGAAATTTCTCTAACAGTTGGAGCACATATAACTACCTGAGATGAGATGAGATGAGATGAGATGAGATGAGATGAGATGAGATGCTGTGAGCTTTTAGTTAGCTAAGGTGAGGTGAGATGACTCATGGCACCCCAGCTGATTGCTTCTGTGGAGCAAGGATACCGACACTTCCATGTTTCATCAGTGTAACTACTTGTAAGAATAAATATGTTAAATTTTAAAAGGAGCACCTTTCAGAGAGCCTACATAAGACTGTTTCAGAAGTTAGTGGGAAGTAGTCACTTCGTTTTTTTTATAATTCCCAAAGAAGACTGAAAAGCCACCATAGATGCTTCAGAGTGCTTCTTTTATTAATTTCTGTATAGTCCAATGTTTTTCTTCACATGCAGTGACATTGGTATTGAATTGCTGTTTGTACCTTGAGCAGCCCTTTTTCTGGGCTGTCCTGGGAAATGTAAACTTCTCACTGCCTTGTATAAGATCAGGAGTCCTCAAGGAAATTTTGTGTTAGGGTGTTGACCTAAGAACCCCAGTGCAGGATGCAGGTGGCTCAGTGAAGACACATGGGCCTGCAGATGAGGCTACATCCTGAACAGGTGATAAATCAACAAGCTTTATTGACTCCAGCAGAGCTATTGCCTTGCTTCCAGTGTCTAGTAGACATATGGTACACTTCCAAACAGAATCCTGAGTGAACTCAGAGCTGTTGAAAGGTAAAGGTGTAGTTTTGGAAAGGTAATCAGTGATGGAAAGCAAAAAATGGATTTCTGAGACATTGTCAGACAAATGAGAGTGTTTTAAAGATCTGGAGAAGCTGTTCTGGCAAAGGGGCTCAGAGCTGAAAGGCTGGATACAAATCTGTCATGAGGGACCCAAACTCCAGTGTGTCTGAATCAGTGGTTTGTCATACTCCAATTCTGATGGATGACCTACTGAGGCATTTTCTGCTGAAATATATAATGAAATTTTGTACAGGGTTAGATAGAAAATAAAAGGAACATTGGCATAAACCAAATGATCAAAATAGTGATAAGGTGTGGTGTGTGGTGTGTTCTGGCTTTGGTACAGCAGCACTTACAGGGCCCAGAGTCACTGCATGAAATCAGTGCATTGCCTGTCTGTGCTGTGACTGATTTAACCAGCATTATATAGATCACTCATTTCCCCAGGCATTAAATTGTGAATTTTTTTTTAGCAGCTTAACAATTTCATTTATTTTTATTTTTATTAATCAGAGGAAGGTGAAACAAGATCCCGTGCTCTGCTGATGTCTTGTTTCAGGGAATAGTTTATCTTGAGACAAACACAAGTGCATTGAGTTCTCCACAGGCCTGTCAAGGCAAATACTTGTCAGTTGCTTAAATATTTTCATGAATATTAAGGAATCATGAATATTAGGGAATAATCTCGAAAGAGGGATAAGAGCATATGTTCCAGCTGACCCTCCCATCCCTTTCCTTCAGCCCACAAAATCTGGAGGGACTAGTTACATTTGGAAACAGATGCCCCTGAGATTAAGGAGGAAGAAACATGACTGACTATTTGGAAAAGCCACCTTTGGGTAACCTATCCACAGACCCACAGATTAATTACAAAAGTGCAATCTGAAAAAACAGCTTAAGGTCTCGACTCACTGCTCCTCTTCCATGGAGGCAGTTTATATCCATGAAGATGCATCATAGTTCTTCACCCTAGAAAGGTTCAGACATGGGAGGGCCTGTGGAAATTTACAGCAGCCAAAAAGCCCAGTACTGAAATTTCTTTAATCTGATCAGACTTGTTCTTAACCCTGAGACATAAATATCCAGCACATTACATATTTGATTTACTATTATGCATGTATCAGAGCAACAGTGGTCCTTTTGAATTATGCATTCTCTCAACAGAACATTAAACCTTATGGGGAGATGGAGTGGCCCAACACACAGCCATTATCCTGACAGAGGGGAGGGTGAGATCAAGAGTAATGCTCCTAAGCTACAGAAACTGAGTTTTTGTTGTATTGCTTGAATGAGCATTATAAATACCACTTTGTTCCTTCTAGTTAATAAATAGTGTTTAGATTGCTCACAAGAAACCTGATAGATGGCTCTTTGAGAGGAACAGGAGGGATTATTATTTAACATAAAAGAACAACATCCCTAAGTCCTGAAACTTAGGATTTGCGTTGAAACTGCTAAACACAGGCAGCAGAACAGCGTCCTGGCTCCTGAGAACAAAGCATATCTTTTAATAACTTGAAAATCCATTTGTTATTGGTTCTTCATATCAAGACATGACCAAAAGTTACTACAGTACTGTAGGAAATCAAGTTTGATTTTGTAATGTAGTCAAATGAGTACTTTGGAGTGCTATGTCTAAGATCAATAAGGAAGCAGTAACTACATTTGCTGTCATATGATGATATTGATGTAAAAACATAATGGTCAAAATTATAAAATCAATTTCATAATTTAATCAGAAATGTTTATTGATGCTATTAAAGCTGAATTCAATAGCTCCTGATATCCAGGTTATTTCTTATCTGTCAGAAAAACATATTGAAATGTTCTTTCTTTTAAATGCTTGGAGTTAAATCTTTGAAAAAAACCCAGCAGCAACCTGTGGCTGGAATGGGCAGAGGATGGTAGATGGGGAGATGGGCAGAGATTTTCTAGTGGTTTATACAAAATGCTTTAAGCCTTGCAGAGCTCTTGGGTTTCATGTGTGCATACGTGAAGTAATGGGTCCAGGCTATGCTGTCTTCTTGTACTCTATAACCCTGGGATTCTGTAGCTACTCCTCTGTGGTAGGCAATGAGGATGGGAGTGAATGTGGATTTAAGGAACAAAACCCAGTTACTGAGCCTGTCTTTGCTCCTGTGCCCCAGTCTAGCCAATGTTTGGGCTGAGTCCTAGAATGTACTGCAAAGGCAGTGGAGAGGCAGGGATGGCCTCAGAGCAGGTCAGCAGTGTGTGGGGTCAGAATTCACAGGGGAGAGTATCCCGTGCAAGTGGAAGAAAGAAAAAGGCAGGCTGGAGATTGCTGGGTATGCATTACATCTACCCTGTGGATATGAAATGTTTAGTTCTGGGCTGCTCTCTTCATGATGCTCTCATAAAGGTATCTCTCAGCACACAGGGTGAAGGTATCACAAGGGCTAGGAAAGACACAACCCCACTGTAGAAATCAGGAGGTTACCACTGAGGTAGTCCTTTGGGAACAAAAGAAAAAAGTTTTTTTAAAAAAATTATAAATAGATAAATAATAATTGTGATTTTTTGTGATTGGAATGGAATTGACTGACTTAGAGAAGATTTCATGGACCACATGGGTCTAAAAGCTGGAGAAATGTTAGTTAAGACTGTCTAATTCTCTCTCTGTAGACTGTATGCATAATAGAATAAATCCATTAATCTTGGGCAGCAACATTGAATATGTACTTCATTATGGAGCTGAAACTGAGGTCACTCCTGGATGGGTTAAAGTTTTTTTTTTTTTATATATGGTACTTCTGGTTTTTAAATAATTCATTTTAAAAGAAGCCATCTGGTGAGAAATATTCTATTTTATCAGAGCATTTTTGTACTCTACAGGAATTAGTTTCTGTGTAAAAGGTGAAACTTTTTGGCTCCTCTTTCTCTGTTGAGAAATATAAGATTATAGGTCTTGCATTTGAGTATATATTTGAAATTAATATAAATTATTGATGGAGTTATTTATTTTTATTTTTATTTTTACATAGCTAGTAGAAGATGAGTACTTCTTCTAGAGCAGTAAAAAAAAAGAAATTATTATGATGGAAAGTTATATATTCAGCCCTTGAAGTAAATGTGGGTGATGCGTATTTGTCACATACCAGTAACAGCTCTAGATATGCACAAATTTATTTATACTGAGATTCATGTTTCTCATTACTTTAAATTCTATAGAAAGCTCCTTAGCATAGGCCAGAAACCAATTCATTCTATGTCTCTAGGCTGACTGCAAACAAAACATACTCCTAAACATTCTTTACTATGCCTTTTGAGGTGCTTTGCAAGGATGGAGACCAGATTTTGTAACTCTTAAAACTCAGTGTTCAGAACCAACATCATTTCTAGGAGATAATTTTTTGGTGGATAACATATAGTTCTGGTTACTCTTGAATTCAGTCTGAACACTTAACTCTGCTCCAAGATTTCTGTAGTCTCTAACCTGCAGAAAGTAACCTAAACTTTTAGAGTAGGTTTAGATTGGATATTCAGAAGAAATTCTTCCCTATAAGTGTGGTAAGGCCCTCGCACGGCTTTTCTGGAAAAGCTGTGTATGCCCCATCACTGAAAGCATTCAAGGCCAGGCTGGATGGGCTCTGAGCAATCTGGAAAAGTGGAAGGTGTCCCTGCCTGTGGTAGGGAGGGGGTTGGATCGAGATGGGCTTTAGGGTCCATTCCAACCCAAACCAGTCAGTGATTCTGTGAAATTGCCCATCCATCAGATACAAATCTTAACACAGAGGCTCTGCACAGTGGTAGTGAGAGGGCCTTACCCACACATATAAGACTTGATTTTTTTGTAAAGTAGCACGAACCATTTGGGAGGCCAACAATGACATTCTCTGCTGTCATCTCTTCTTTCATTACATTTATCAGTATGGAATCAAATAATCTTTTCTCCTTGCTACTCTAAACAGTGATAAGAGCAAGCTTGAGCAACCTACCTGTTTCAAGGTTTGTGGAGTAAGGGGTTTTGAATATGACAGGCAAGAAGATAGATGAGGCATTTTTGAAAGTGGAAACAAATCTAAGTCACTAAATCACACACACAGAGCGAGTGTTCCTTTCTCTAGCATTTCCAGAAACTTCTCATTGTCCTTGAAATGTGACCCTTGAATCTGATGTCATGATTTCTTTTTATTTGTAGAATGACATGAAGGATTTATATTCAGCTTGGTGAGTGAGACCATTTCTTGAGAACGTAGGCTCATTCTCCTAGATTTGCACAGGCTTGTTTTACTGGACTTGAGCCTTTTAAAACTGTGTCCAAGTCTGCTCTGTGGAAGCACCTGTTAACTCCTCAGCTAATGGAAAAAAAATAAGAAGTCCCAGAAGGTGCATTCCTCCTTCAACACTTTTTGTAGGATGGAATGAAATATCCTCAGAAATCTCTCACTTTCTGTTATGGAAAGAGTGTAGAGAATGAGATTAGAAACAATTCTGACTTCCATGTGTTTACAGGAGAAACAAGTGACCATAGATTTTGGATGTATGCAAATCCAAAAATCTTGTAAGCTGGCAATAAATGGACTACAATGTTCAGAAGATTTTTTTTTACCTATTAAAATGGGATTGTCTGCCTCAGTATTTAAAGCTTTTCTATGAGATTTAACTGCAGGAGTGCAACCAATTAGTTAAAGATTAGACTATGGACTAAACAGGGCTTAGGTCTTTCCCTCGCTTCAGTGTTGTTTGTCTCAGTGCTAATTGCTTGGCCATGTTTTAGTTTCCTTCAGCATAAATAATGATGATAATATATAAATCAAAATTGTCTTCTGTAATGTAGTTCAGGAAGAATTATTAATTTCTAGACTATTTTTGGATTGAACTACTTTGGAGAAATAGAAATGACAACACTTTTTTTTCGTTAGACAAGTAGCTGAGCCTTTGATATCTGATTTGAAATGTTTGTCTATATAACACATATCAGTAAAGCAATTTGCGTCCAGTTTGTAGCTGAGAAACTGGCATATTTTATGGCTGATATAATTGATTCAGAAACTGACTTACCAGATTGTCCTATGTACACTAGAGAGGAATGGGGCTGCTGTAGTGTGCCAGGGTAGGGGAAGAATGAAGACTTATTCTTGGAAATGTTCAGATGTTTTGGAGAAGCATTTAGAGAAGCCTCAGGACTGCCAGCATTAAGAGCCTGAATGCTGAATAAAAGCTTAAGGAGATTGATGGATTTCTTAGTTCTTTTATTAAGATCACATACTGTGCTGTATTTAGTGTAGGTTACCATAATTTCCAAAAGTTGTAGTCATATCTGAGAGGGGGCTGAATGAAAAGAGCTGTGAGATGAAACTAAGTCTAAAAAGAATATGAGGATTGACTAAAAACTTTATTCTTATAAAAGAATAATATCTGTTTGTTAATAACCTATATAAGATCTTATATCCTATACCCAAATCTACATTTCTATCATGGTGTAATAAAGACCATAAAAGCTTTTGGTTCCTTGTTTACCATGAAAATGCAGTGCTGTGTGGCACCGAAGTAAAATCTTATAAAATGGAGACCTTGTTGCCTTCATTGTAAAATTATAGCTCAGGCCTGTTACTTCAGTTAGACAAGGACTCTGAGGGAGAGTGAGAAGAAAAACAATTGGTTTGTACCCATGACAATGTAGTAGCAACAGAAGCAAGAAAGTTAAACAATAGAAGGAGAAAAACAGCAACATATCTGCATCTGTTATTTTTCTGAATGCTTGAATGCTTATGCTATAGGTAGCCAATGGTAGTATATTGTAGTTATAGTAGCCAATTAGTCTATTGCAGTGGTTTAGCAGCCAATGAATATGTAACACGAATGATAATATACAAAAGGTGTATAAAAGAGGGTGCTTTATTTAATAAACAGCTTTTTTGGCCCTTGAAAGAGGCCCTGTCTGTGTGTGTTGTGGCTGTCCCAGAAACGACAGTGCTGATGGATTTTGCTGTGAAATGTGGTAGACTGAGGTCATGGAGACATTACCAGATCTTTCATCACCCTGCATCCAGGCAAATAAAATACAAATATCAGTTTTCAAAGCCCAAATCTCTAAAATGTCACAAGGTTTTCTGAGTTTTAAAGCTCAAGATGTGTCCTGCTCCTTTTCATAGTGTCTCCTAAGTCTGAATACCATAAATCATTAAAGATTTCAGCAAGATGGCTAAATGATTTTGCTTAACTTGAAGTTTGCTGAGCTTTTCAGTGTGCTGGGGGAGTCCTTATGATGACATTCTATTTCTCTTACTTGGAAATTGCTTGAAATTGCAGCTCTTAGCAAAATGCCTTGTGCTGCACTGTTAACATTTGTTAGATGGCAGTACAAAGGCCACCTAGAGCAGGGAGGATGACTTTGTGTTTTCTTCTTCCATTAGCCTGAAAAAGTATGAAATTTGCCACTTTACCATAACTACCCCTTTAGATCTGTTGTTTCTTCCTGAAGTTTTTTAAGAAATAGGAATTCAGAGATGCCCTTCTAGATGACAATTTTTGGCCTAGACCAGATGATAGAAATGTACTATAGGAAGCATATATGCTACTAGAAAGTACAAACATAATAGGTTTGGTCAGTGAGAAATTTGGTGATATCAAAATATTATACTGGATATGCTGTATGACAAAATAAGACTAACTGGAAGAGAAAAACACCAAACCCTAAGCAATTTAATAACCAAAAAAAGAAATATCACTTTATAACAGAGGAAGGCAAGGCTATGTAAATAGATGGAAGCATGTTTGGTGTCACAATGTAGCCTGGGAGCAGTGTTAAATCTTAATTATCCACAGCTAATTTGGTGGTTGAGCCTGAAACAACTTAAGAGTCGATCAAGATAAATTTGTGCATACTTATGTGGCTTATCTCTCCCTTCCTAAAGGAAACAATAAAAATAAAAATTTGTCAGAGGTACCGTGCAATTTTTTGGATAAGCTGAAAAAAAGGACAAAAATATTCTTTTTGGCTGTTCAGTTTCTGGACCTGTAACATAAAAAAGTCTTATGGAAGAAATGTAAGTGCAAGATTAGTCTGGCAGCCTTGAAAGAAAAAAGAAGAGATCCTATTCAAAAAAACTGACTTCAATTTGAGGCTGACTTTTGAGTTTCTGTGGACATTTTCCTCATTTAATATAAATTAAACACCTAGGAATTAATTATCTTTGACCTAATGATATAGGCTCTCTCTATAGTTGGTGTGAGAAAAATTATCACTTCCATAGAATGATAAACCCCTATTGTCCTTGGCGGTTATTTTAGGACGGGCTGAATCATACACTAAAGATAGTTATCTGTCTCTGCTGGCTATAGGCAGCTCTGATAAGCAGCCTAAACTTAACATACTGGAGTTTTTGATGGCTCATGTGGATGCAGTGTCTCCTCCCGCAGTGACTCTAAGTCCATCTCTGATCCAACACACCTGCTTTTAATAATCCAAAGTAAAAAAAAAAACACAAAACAAGTCTCCCCTTCTTAAGCATTCGTATTAATTAGGTGTGAAAAATTACTTTTTGGATCAGTTCACTAGCACTTCAAGTTGTTTAACCACCCCTGAATGACCTAGGGCATATTAACAGTGATAGAGCAAGTGGGAAGACGGAAACAGAAGCACCACTTTTTGAAGTATGAAAGAACAGCATGAAAATAGTTCCTTTTCTTTTGGTTTAATATTTGCTTTTGTTCATCTCGAACTTGAAAATTTCATCAAACAATCTGTCAGCACTTATGTGGTGAACAGAGCCCTTCAGCAGGAGCAGTAAAAGAAAGCCACCAGTAGCTGGTCCTGCTTGTGATTTCAAGCATATCATTCAATCCACTTGCAGGGGTAAGACTTCTCTCTATGTGTGTCTGTGAAAGGGCCCCTACCTCTGTAATTTTATGAATGTGAGTGACCCAGCAGAAAGCAGCCATGTGCAGGTGGCTTTGAATTTGAATTTGAGCTGTATCTCCTTTAACTGGTCAGTGCGGAGAGCCTCAAAAAACAACTGAGGTCCATGTAAGGTCCTAAGCAGAAAGTTGCCTAGAGCTAATTAATAGGAAACACTAGGTAAAATGGTGAATTAGAAGAGATTTTCAGAAATAAAGAGTTCTGACCAGGCACATGTTGAGAATAGTATTTTGGAAATAAATTGTGGAAAAAAAAAAAAAAAGATACTGGAAGTGTTAACCTGCACTCAGTACTTTCTTGAATCCCACAAAAGGATAGGTTTAGTCCTGGTACTTAATTCAAAGGAGAGATATCACAATGTGGAGAATCCTACTAATAGCCCATATGTTTTCAAGTACTTCAGGTGCTGAAAATATGTTTTGCAAATGCTTTGTAAACCTGTGACAGTGTGGATCTGTTTTAGTGATGTATTTCTAAGACATCATCGCAGTAAATACTAGTAGTTTAAAAACCAATTCACTAACTGAGGATGGGAGGATGTGTCCTGCTTCTTTTCATGGTGTTTCCTAAGTCAGAATACCATGAATCATAAAAGATTTCAGCAAGATGGCTAAATGATTTTGCTTATTTTGAAGTTTGCTGAGGGAGTCCTTATGATGACATTCTATTTCTCTTACTTGGCAATTTAGTGGTGTTTTGTTCCTTAAAGAGTGCTAAAACCTTCTGATAATGCTGCATTCCTTTTGTTGTAATCCTAAAATACTAATTATGTGGAAAAGGGTTTGCAATTATCACAGAACCAGGGGGTACAGGCAAAACAAGTGTTTTGATTCAACATAGAGTTTAGGATCTTTGGGATAAAAGTCACCCAAATGACTAGATCAACTAATCTAGTCCTCTGCCCAGAGTGAGGTTGATTTAATCTTTCTGTATGGATGTTTGTTGAACTTGTTCTTACTAATGCCTAGTGCTGAAAATTTTATCATGTGCTGCTTTTTCACAGCCAGTCTAATTCAATTCTGCACTCTTAGAATGAGAAACTTGTTGCTAGTGTCAGACCTGAATCTCTCAGATCATGATTTATCCCTACAGCACGTAGGGGTGAAATATAAGGGACATAAATAAACCAGATTATGCTGTTTATTTGTTTATTACAGCATGTAGGGGTGAAATATAGGGGACATAAATAAACCAGATTATGTTGTTTATTTGTTTTAACTCTTACAAGTTCTTTCTTCACAATATTGTTTTAATTCCTTTTTTTGCATGTGACTACTTGACTCCTTTTTATCCGAAGTCAGAGCACCTCTCCTGTGAAAACAGACTGGGAGAGCTGGGGTTGTCCAGCCTGAAGAAAGCTCCAGGAAGACCTTAGAGTCCCTTCCAGTGCCTAAAAGGGCTATGAGAGTACTGTAAAGGGGCTTTGGACAATGACATAGAGTGACTGACAGGACAAGGGGGAGTGGCTTTAAACTGAAAAAGGATAGAGTTAGACTAGATATTAGGAAGAAATTCTTGACTGTGAGGGTGGCGAGGCACTGGAACATATTGTCTAGAGAAGCTGTGGATGCTTCATCCCTGGCAGTGTTCAAGGCCAGGTTGGATGAACAACCTGGTCTAGTGCAAGGTATACCTGCCCATGGCAGAGATTTTAAATGGGATAAACTTTAACGTCCCTTTCAATCCAAACCCATCCATGATAGTATGAATTCAATATTAGATACTCAGTGTCAAGGATGACACCTCATTCATCCATATAATCTTATATGGATCTTATATAATGAAGGAGGTCCTGTCTCCTTATTTATCTTTGTAAATTTAGTATCCTCCAGGCACAGAGAGATACCAAGAGCCAATCCTGCTTTCTGCTGGTAAGAAAATGCATGTCCTTTTTAGAGGTCCAAAAAGAGATCTACAAGGATTTATTGCTGCTGAAGGCCTGCCTGCCTATGCAGCAATTTGAAGAATGAGTCTTCTGCTCATGAAAATGTGATCCTTTATGAGAAAGAGAAAACTGTGATCTGGTGTTCTGGTTTGGAGCTGTTTTTTCAGGTCCTTTTGATTGGCAAGAAACGAGTACGTACTTTAATTTCATCTGGCCTTTTTACAGCATGACTAAGCTGTCCAACAGATGTCTGCTTTGGGTCTGAGCAGCATGAACATATGACAGGGAGGCAAACAATGATCTCAAGCAGTTTCATCCCTCTTGCTTTTCACACAGTTTTGGTCGCACTATATCAAAAGCCTGTGCTTCGGAAAAGTAACATTGCCAACGAGTACGTTCTGAATCTGGTCTCCTCTTATGGCTTCCAAAGAATAAAGCCCTCTTCAGGAAGGTATCTTCAGATCACATCTAATTGCCACTCATAATCTGATGATGTGCACCAGGATGGAAGCTTTACAGGCTACACTCCAGCAGAAATCCTTAAGGAGAGCTAGGAAATGGATACCATCAGGCCTGATTTGGAGGACTGGAAATAATTTACCCATAACTCTTGATTTAATCTATCTGTCTGTTCAAATTCATCTCTCATCTAATCAATCTGAACATGAGGACTGAAATCCTGGAAATAGTGTGTTTATTAGTCTTAAAAAAAAAAAAAAAAGTCATAGAAAAGTGTGTTTTAACAAGTTGTTGAGTTAGCAATTCTTTCTTACTCCACAGCCCAGCCCTGCCACACATACTGTAACTTTAATCTCGAGCCAAAAAACTTCAAAGTCCTCCTGAGGTCAAGGGCAGTGTGGCAACATGTATTAAATCAAGAGTTCCCAGATTAGCGTACGTTTTTGGATGTGGACAGGGACTGCAACCTATGATGGTGTTACAGAAACTAGACTAGGCTAGGCAATTGGAGAGATTAAGGATTTGGGAATGTATCAGCCTGCAGAGCAGAGAAGGTTAGATTTTGTTTGGATTAATTTCTATGGTATGAAAAGCAAAAGGCACATATGTGACTTCGGTGTATTGTCCTGCAGCTTTCTGTATTAGATCTGCTCATTGGTGAAATTCATGTGAGGGTGCTGCACAACCCAACTGGTAAACAAAATCCTCTCAAAGGGCAAGGAAACAGTCCTTTTCCAAATGTACCTTTTTCAGAAACATAATGAAAACACAGTTTATAAGGTGAAAGAGTCATCTGTAGTAATAGTAACCTTGCAGCAAAGCTCTGAATTGGTTGGTTTGTGACCACATCTAGTTTTTGCTCTGTTTGATGTAATCTCATTTTCAGTTCACAACCATCATGTTCTTTCTGTCTTGAGAATGAAATGCAAGCTAGTCCCTGCCTGATGTATTTCTGCTCAGAGCAGGCACTTAACTTTATTAGGCAGCAGTAACAGTTGTGACTTCTCCTTCAAGCACATTGGAGAAAGAAACATAATGAAAACTCTACCCTTTTTCTTGCTACAGAAACAAAACCAAAGTCTTGTACTAACTGGCAAGAGTTTACCCATTATCAGATGAACTAATACTCTGAAATGGTTAGAATTCACAAAAATTCATGGCAGTAGGATTTTCTGCCAAAGCAGATTTGCAATTGAATCAACAAAATAATATGCATGCAAAGTTTGCTTTCATCCCTTGAAAATACAAGCATTTAAATAAGGTTTTAAGTAAGATTTTAATTTCTGTAGCCTCCCTCTAGGATCAGTAGAGATAAACAGAGAGGCAGCTTGACTCTTAGGTGCAATGAATTGTTTTTTGGAATCACCCATCAGATTTAGTCACTTCAGTGAAGTGCATACAGTTCAACGTGGTGTATTTAATTAAAAAAGCACACTGCCATATGTGCAGAGTATGTGAAGTACCTCACTGCTTTGAGTGTGTGACTACACACTTCTTTCATACAATTGTAGAAAGGATAGGGAATAAAAATCTTCATCTTGTTTAAGAGAATCAGCATGCACTATGTTTCCAGTCTTCCTACAAATGTTATATGGTGGTATATCCTTATACTATACATACTTAATATTTGCTTTGAAAATCTCTTTTTAAATCCCATTTCTGAAACTTTGTTTCTCAGTGTAAGCTAAGTTAACTAAAGAGAGAGTAATAAAATTAATTAATGTGACTGGTAACTCAGCTGGAGTTTCAAATATCCTATGTAATTTCTCCAAAGTGCCAGGTAACTAAATTGGAATGCTGATTTCTCATAAAACATCTCCTTCCAAATGAATCACCTTCTTTGCTTCAGGTCTATGCTGTTCTTGCTGTTGAAGCTTCAAGTTTCCTATCTACCTCTTGGCTGGTCCTATTTTATTATGGATCCTAATCTGTCATTATGAGAGTGGGATATGAAAACACAATTCAAGTGATCTTACATAACATTTCTGAACTTCAGCTGAAGCATGGTTTAAATTTTCAGCCCAGATTCAGGTAGCTTCTATTTTTGCCAAATAAATTACCTCATTGATGAATAAATTGCTGTCTTGCTTCATCAGCATTGCTCCTTGAAAAAAAAAAAAGAAATTAACCAGATTTCCTGCTATTCCATTAGGGTTTTTTTGGTTGGTTTTTTTTTTTTTTTTTAGTACCAAAAGGGCTTAGTCATTTTTCAGGACTAACTACTTGCAAAATGTCAGTTTAATAAAGCAGGTTCATTGCTGGAACTTGGCACAGAAAGAAAAGCTAAAGCAATGTAAAAATTCATTTTGATGAACTTAGAAAAAAAAAAGGAGGGGAGGAAGGAATGGCAGTCCTGGTTGTTTCTGAATGCCCTTGATTTCTGTAACATGTGAGTCAACTGAGGCTACTCAGCATTTTTGGCATTTGCATTCTTCATGGACAGAAAGCAGGAAGAACTTTGGTGTACCTGAAATGATAGACTGAGCAGTCAGTCCTCAGACAGCCCATCAGAACATTTCATTCTGCAGAACAGATTCTAGTCACAGTGTGCTAAAAAGTCCACGACAACCACTGTCAGCAGAGGCATCTTTTATTAGCATCTTTACAGTATTAATCATCTGCTCTTTAAACTTCCATGCTTTAAATCTACCCATTGATGAAAGTTTTGGGTATAAAGTTTGACACAAGTTCTCTCACACATTTCATGCTGGTAGAGAGCGAGCTACAGCTGAAATAGTTGAAAAGAAATAAAACTATTCAAAAAGTTGGTGTAAAAACACTGACTTTTAAATTTCTTACTATGAAATAAAGTCTTAAGTTGAAAATACATATAAATGTACCATATTAAATATTTAAAAGGCCAAAATAGAATCAAAATGAGAAAAGCAGACATGGAGAGAAATGGTAATATTTTAATTAGTCCTTTCAGCTGATTTTGCTCTTTCATTTTATGAAGGAGGACCATTTCATTCTGGGTTAGCTCCAAAAGATATTTCTTTTCATGTCTTTGTTCAAGTACCCTTCTGGCCTATGTTGGCCTTGCTAGAGTTCTGTGTAGGGCAGGAATATACTGATGGCAAGCCAAAGGACAGACAGCTCCTTCCCACAGCTCTTTCTCTCTTTGCTTCTGCTCCCTTGTAAAGTCTGCTTGTGTAAGGTGAGCACTCAACTTTCCCAAACTGCCTTGTCTTAGGCTTCTTTAAAGCTGCTAAAGGAAGGAAATGAGGATGGAGAATTCAGTTTTGCGTGCATGTTGTTTGGCATGAAAAACTCTCTCACCTGCCATTCATCAGAAATAGTCACCAGCTGCTCCCAGGCTAAAGTTACAGTGTCAGTGGGAGGTCTTTAGCATGAGAGGGAGAAAAAGGTCTTTGCCAAGATGTTAAAAAATGGAGTACAGTGAAACTGAAAACTTCCCTTGATAGTGAGCACATTATCTAAGCATCTTATTACAAATTACTGAGAGCCTTTTAGCTATTTTTTTTAATGTCTTAAGGGGATTTAACTAATTAGGCACAAAGTCTTATGCTTGGGATTTATTCAATCATATTTTTTCACTTAAGGTATAGCAATTCCTCTGGTTTTTTCATGTTCTGGTGGTCATTTGTAGATGAGGCAGATTTAGCTGAGTGGAACCCAGCTGCAGTTACTAATAATGTTCAGCAGTGCTCACTCTGTGCTTGCTGTGCACAAGTTCCTGTTGCAGTCAGCTCAAGAATTCTGTTCTTGTTATTTCTGCTTGGATTGACACCCAGACAGCATTGGCATAGCTATAGGACCAGATTTTGCATGTACAAGGATGGCAAGGTTGGGTCACCAATGCTTGATGTTGCTCCCTTTGTTCAGAGAACAGGAGCCCCCTCTTGTCTGATAGCACAGACTTGGTAGTCCTGAAAAACTTCAGCTTGGAGTGGAGAAGAAGCAGCAGCTCAAGGGCTTGAAGGCAGCAGGGTTGTAGGTACTTTTACAAAACAGACTGGAGTATCTCAGTTGAGGATCTTCTGACTGCGTGGTGCTTTGGCATTACAAGTGGGCAGTGCAGCCAGCTTAGTTTAGAGCTGGATCGCTGCGCCTTTGGAGAGCACTTGGCCTCTCTCACTGGTACCAAAACACATGCAGAGAAACAGTGACTGCTCCCAGACTCCTGCACTGAGTATACAAGGACCCTTTGACCATGTAGAGACCCATGAAGGGTCACTAAGAATAGGAGACCTATTGTCTGTGGATTTTTATTACAAATTTTGTAAGTATAAAGCTCTGTGGATAGATTGAAAACCAGTTTTAATTGGACAGTTCCTGCTGTTTTCATTGAGGCCTCTGTGATCTCACATGTATTTCCATTGCACCTGGTAGCAAAGTCACTGAGATCTTCATATTTGAGGTAGAATCATGCAGCAGCAGAACACAAAGGATACACAATAGAGTCCATTTGTGCCTTCAGCCTCTTGGTCCTTCTGTGAGGTGGGAGAGGCAGCTTTGCAGACTAATACCCAAAGTCACGAAAACTAATCTGCGATTGCTCACATATCTGTCTGTAAAAATCCACGCTGTGTTCAGGGGTGCAGAAATGCAGAAACATATGTGTTATATTAAACTATTATTGGTTTGTTGCCTTTGGGTCTTACATCTAAAAGCTTCTTGAGAAGCATTTGTTCTTAAAGAGTCAAATATATGTTGCTGTACTTCCATGTCAGGGTAAGCTAGTTTAAATAACTGAAAAAACTATTGATGCCCAAATCCTTAAGTTTTTCCAGACTCATCTGTGGTGAATTTTGCAATTGTTTTTTTGATGAGGCATAGACTTCTCCATTAGACAGGGAACTCTGTAAGTCTTCCTTTGGCTTCTGCCTAGTGGTCAACTCAGAAATCTGACCATGTTCACTCAAACATTGTCTTGTGTCCTTTCAGCAATGTTTCATCCCCTCAAGTATTGAACCTGACTTTCTAAAGAACTTCGCTTTGTGTATGGTATAAAGAGACATTGCTGACACATTTATTTAACTCTCAGTTTTGGTTAATTTAATTCAGAAAACCAAGCTGCAAAAGCACTGAAACCTCACTACTCTTGGCTTTTACAGAACACATTGCGTGGTATCTCAACAAACCAGAATCATCTGGCACCAACTGTGTTTGACTTACTGTCCTACTAAAAGGTATATAGGAAAAATCAATATCTGTTTTGTTTCACAGTAGAAGATCTCAGCATTTTGCAGCCTAACATATATTTTAGTGGTTTCATTGCACCACTAAAGGTCAAGCACCATATCTGTGCCTGTGATTTCCTGTACTGCTTTAAAGCACAGCCAGGGCCTGTAACTCTTTAAGCTCTTTAAGGTCACAATCCTGTTTTACTGAAACAAATGGAGGTGATTTTGGAAGGCCAAAAATGAATTGTAAAAAAAATAATTCATGCAGTATATTTGGAACTTTTCTTCATATTTTTTTTTCATTTTCACACGTAATATCTAGCAATGATTCTATAAACTGTGTTTAATTGCAAGCACATAGCAAAGCCCATTCTATAGCTTACAGGGCATGGGACTTGGATAGCAGGAACAAGATCTGAGTGGTAGCTGTCTTTGTACTATGTATTTCTTGATTATAAATATTATAATGGTTTCTAAGGAATTTCAGATCTTGCATATTTTTGTAGTGTTGTTCCCTGACTCAATTTGTATTCCATTTTGTAAGCAGCATTGTAACTGGTGTGAAGTGTTTGCATTTCCTGCCTCTTCCATTTGTCTTTTACCTGATATGTTGTATTTTCTTATTGGAAACTTAGCTGCCGAGACATTTGACACCACAATAACCCATACAGCAAATTCCAAACAAATTTATAAAAATCAGATAAGCTCCACACTTGTTTACCAACCACTTTTGCATTTTATTGTCATTTCTGGTTCTGTCTGTTCTCATTCTTGTTTGCTGTAATGAGGGTTTTATGCTCCTTGGTTTATTTGGTGTAGAGTACCATTATGCATATGAAAGATACAATACAAATCAATCAATAATAATAATAAATAAAGCAAAGTTTACATTTCACTTTATGACCTTTTAAGGATCAAAACACAAAGTCTCTGTTGAATGACAGACACTAAATAAAGCACTACACAAACACACCATCCCACACCTCTTGTTACTTACTTGATACAATTAAAGTACAGGCTTACGAGTGGCATAACAAGAGTTTGATCTGTCTCTTTTTGTCCTTTTAAACTCTATCTTGTAAATAAATTTCTCTTATAATTCTTATAAAAGACTACTTTTTATATAATTCTCATAAAAGACTACTTTTTTCAATACAATTTGTGCTGTGTCAGTATCAGATAGCAGTACCCAGTTCCCCTTAGCTCGTCTGAGCTGTGTAGGACATGCATATTTCACAAATTGCTCTCCCCGGTTGATGATGCATCTATGGCTGCTTGCAGGAACCTATATTTTTGTTGAGAAGCCTGTGATTCTTAGAGTGATCCCTGAACCTTATTTAATGCTGCAAAACACTACAGGAAAGGGACTTGAACTTTAATGTCTGCAAGGGAGAAAGTAATAACTTTCCCCGTCTTCTGTAAGTGACTTGGGCTATGTGATGAATACAGAACCTTCACTCACGAGGTTTTCTTGGTATTATACACTTGTAGCAAATAAGGTTAGAACCTTTAAAATATAGCATTTAGTAATGTACAGGAAATAGCTTCTTCTCAATTCCTTTAAAGGTCACTGCATTTGCTTTTCAGTTGTAATTTTACTTTGGGCCTGTACAGAGTAGAACTGAGAATGGACTTGGCAATGTTCTCTCAATTTTCCCAAGACCAAAAATAAAATGGCATGGGCCATTTATATACAATGAATGAGTGTGTATTTCATGTGTGTGTGTTTGTTGGTATGTTGGCATACAGAAACTTTTCCAGTTTGGGAGTAAGTTATTTGACTAAATAATCAGGCATAAATGCAAAACACAGAGAATTTATCAGTTTATTATCCACTGGTCCCCTCAAACCTTTCCTAGCATGACCTCACTCACTCCCACCACTATGAGCTCACAGATCTCCAGCCTCCTCAGTGAAAGAACATTCCTGTTTCTGACCTTTGCTTAATAACATGGCCTCCCTCTCTCACTCTCTCTCTCTCTCTCTCTCTCTCTCTCTCTCTCTCTCACTCTCTCACTCTCTCACTCTCTATATATCTATATCTATATCTATACCCATATCTATACCTATATCTGTATCATCTATATCTATATCTGTATCTATATCATCTATATCATCTATATCTATCTCCATCTCTAGATCTACATATACAAAAGATGTGCATTTCTGTAATTATTTTGGTAGGATGTCTAAAATGAGGAAAGAAATTGAAGAGTAATGAGTGGCTGTAAGGCACAATGTCCCTCTCACCCTTAGGAAATACTCTATGACTAGGAGAGCAGTGGTTTCATAGTTGGTCTGAATTTGCCAGTAATGCTACATTTATTAAGAACTGGAGATTACTCATTAAAGACAAGTGTGGAACATTTGGTGTTACCTGTTAGAAGATGGATGTTAGTAGCATCTATGAAATACAGACTGGGGAAGTCTTGTTTCACCTGAAGTGACACAGATAGGAAGCAGCAAAGAAGTGGGAAGGCTCTAAATTCTTCTTTTCTGGCTGTAGAAAAGTTGCATAGGCTCAGATCCTACGAATATTGGGGCCCTGACATCTACTTCAGTCCAAAGAATAGGAGCCATAGTAGCAGCATGAAAAGGGGTTATGATGCTAGAGGTCATTGTTTCAATACCCAAGTTTAACAGATTCCTCCGAGCCAATGTCATGACCCTGAGTTCACGTGCCTTTGCTCTCAGCACGGGGAGTGGTTGGAAGCTGAGAGGAGGATGTAATTTTTTTTCTGAAACAGGTCCTGAGCCATAATATTTTTTACACATGAACTTATATTTTAAGGTTCACTCTAGGCTTATAAAACAAATGCTTTTTTAAAAGGACATAAATCAAGTTGGATGCCAGCTGGATCTTCCCATGAGAATATTCATAATCAGTGATTGAGAGGATTTATTCTCTGTTTACATTTATGAGATTTGGCAAGAGTTAATGGAAGTAGAAAAGTCAGCTATCTTGCTTTAAAGCAGGTAACTGTATCTCTTTGGCTGATCAAGATTTACAAACATCTTTCCAGCTGATTTATTCATGTTAACATTCCTACTGGTCTATTTTGAAAGTCATAAGAATTATGCCAATTTAAATTTTTCTAAATGGAGCAGGAGAATTGGTTTTGTCAGCTACCAGCTAGTAACTGTCCAAATAATATGTTGGGGGGGCGGGGTTTATCTGGTCCATTTTGAAGATGGTTTGGCCTGTTTTATATTAACTGCAGGACTCAGAGCTACATTTTCTAAAGTGACTGCTGAGAATACCCTGATAATTTAGGTGTCCATCTGAGACATCTGTTTTCAGCTCTCAGGTGCTTAGGATGTGGAAATCTCCCTTCTTTTGGGTGTCTCTGCTTGAGCTTTGAATTGAAATACTCTGATCATTAGTTATGCTTCCTACTAACTCCTTTCTCTCCTCAGATATTCTCTTTGCTCTAAAAGCATCTGCACTTGGAAGCTGTGCTGGACAGTCTGCAACAGGGTGCTTACAGTAGCTGAGGTTTTGGATTAGTCCTTGAGCTAACATGGAAGGTAATAGACTGAATCAGGCTGTGTTTCAAACCCATCAGTGTGACAGATGACTGTCAGCAAGAACTGACAAACAAACCATACCTCAATATCATGGGGAGAAAACCTCACTCTGAATGTTGTCTCACCCCATTTAAGGCTTTTATTTTTCTCTAGCTTGAGGTGATACAGGAAGACAGTGAATCCCTGACACTTTGGATCAGTGTCAAATACTCAAAGACCTTGTGGAATGATAGGCACTGTCATTTACGTGAAAATACCATACACTCCACTGCCTGATACGTCTTTATGGATCTGATGCAGAGTATTGAAGGAAGTCTTGGAGACATCCAGTTGTCCAGGCCCACACTGTGAGAGATCACATTACATCTTCTATGATTTCCTGGCTGGTTTACTCTATTAAGCTCTTTTTGGTTTATGTGCTCTACATGCAAACCTTTGGTATACACCTGATTAATTACCTTAGTGCATTTGCTGGGTGAGGCATTTCACAAATATGCTAAAGATACAATCACCACTTTAAAAAGGCCCTGGGCCATTGATCCTGCCCTTCTAACAAACACTCTGTGCCACAGCTGGAGCACAAGCCACTTTAGGGATGAAATACCATCATGTATTCTCCTTTGCATCTGTGGAGAACTTGCAACCTGAAGATAAAATTTCTTTGCCAGCTTCTCGATTGGAAGATCTAACCCTGCTTACTATCCCTCACCATGCCGAGTGCTGTCTGCCTCCCGGCACAGAGGGGCCATAGAATATATTATTCCATTAACACTTGTCTGTCTTCTGTACTCTGCATGTTAGAGCAACTGAGGAGATCAATTATCTTCAGCTAGGGATACTAAGCCTTACTATGGTTTGGTTTTTTTTTTTTTAATGTTTATCCAGAGTGCTGTGAACTTTCATTCTCCAAAGATAGCAATCAACAAAGATAAATTGAGTGGCAGAAAACAGCTCCTTAACTAACTGCTTTCTGTACTCTGTACAGGGGTCTGAATCCAATGGAGGTGAGGCTCTAAAATGAAAGTTAAGGAGGGGTTGGGGGGCAAAAACCAGGCAGCTGAGATCACAGAGAAAGAGATGTTAATGGAAAAGATCACACGCAACAAAACCAAACAAAATGAAGCAGCTAAAGACAGTGATTATATAGATCTGAACAGACTGTTGACTATGTGGAATTGCAATTATCTTGCAGGCTCTTGGGACCTTGCTCAGGGAATCATTACTACAAAACTAAGAAGATTGTTCTCAGGTGCAGAACATATTGATTTTGCTGTTCTCCAGCATCTTGCAAAGCAACTGACCATGTCATTTAAGTGTTCGTTAACCAAACACATCAATAAACATAAAACTTTCAGAAAAGTAAAAATAACCTCATAAATAATTATAAAGGAGTGAATTATTACCTAGGAGCAAGTGTAATTGATGTCATTATAAATAAACCACAAAATATATCCTGTCCCAAGCTTAAAAATGTATGAAGGCATCCATCTACCTTGTTAAAAAATGATAGTTTATCTTGCCAGGAGGACAGCTTTCATAGCTGCCCGATTGGAAGAGGTGTGTGCAGAGAAGAGATTACATTGTAAATATTTTTTATTCGTTTTATTTTTGCTTTTTTTTCTCCCCCTTTTTATGTGAATTCAAAGCTTATAAAGAGAGACACACAGATAACATTTATTACAGCCAAACTGCGGGGGGAGGCAAGAAGAGTTTTTCTGTGTGGTTCACATCAGCCTTGACCTGCAGTGTTCCAACTATTGTAATCCTTGACCTCTGAAGAGCAGCTGTCAGTAACAACAGGCTTTTTTTTTCCCCAAGGACTGCAGGGACAAGCAAATTCGTTTTGAATGTGTGATGTGAAGTAATCAGTAATGGCAAAGCACTCACATCCTCTGTTCTCCAGTATTGCCTATTCACCCGTAACTGCAATTAACACTGGCGAGATATTAATGCAGAAGGAAATGAGACCCTTGGCTCTGTGCTGACCAATGGCCCAACATATCTCTTAATCAGGGTCCCTTCTTCTCCAAATACTGAGACACAGACAAACCCACAGGGTAGGTCAAAGGGGTAAAGATGAAGGCTTTACATTTTTGCTGACTAGTAAGTGAAAGGGACAGATGAATCCATACATTAATGGTGTGGTCTTTTACCTCGTATTATTTCATACATGAAAGAAAACAATTGAATAATTTCTTTATGTGTGCACTTATTTAAATAAGCACAAATCTGGGGCTGACCAACTCCCAGAGAAGTCAGTCAAAGACTGTCGCTTGGATGTGAGGTGAGGCTTACAAGTTCCCTTGAAGAAGAGCTTTTAATCAACCTGGAAACTTCCCCAGCTTGCTAGCCAAAGGTGATGGCAGAGTGTCTCCATCCTGCTTCCCCTGGATACTGCATGGATCTCTGCAGCAACATGCCCCTCCACCAGCCCCCAGATTTGGGGCAGCTGTATATAAATTGTATATAAACTAGAGATGGGACCTCATATTGTGGGATTTTCTGGAATCTGTATCTGGTTGGCTGATGTATCTCATTTTCTGTTTTAAAAGTCTCAGTGAAGAATCTGAAGGAAAACTGATTTTATTTTAATATTGTACATGTCCAGAGATACGTTTCTTTCCAGATCAGATTAGCTTGTATGCTTACACATGATGAGAGATTTTGGAGTCAAAAGGGGCTGCTGGTTGTTTTGACTTCCCAGCAGTTGTTGCTTTCAGTTATTCATGTTTCTTTTCTCTCTTGCCTTGCACCCCTGTGGCTTCTGTGGGGGTCTCTTTTTGCAGCTGTGTTTTCACTGACAGTTCTGAGACTCCTGTTCATACAATAAAACCTGAGTTTGCTCCAAGAAGATGCTCTGCTTTTTCACCCTGGTTCAAGAGTAAAGCTAATGTCAATATATCTGACTTTCTCATTGCAATTTCAGAAGTCTTTGCTTCCAAATGCCTTCCATAAATTTGGAGTCCCATTTTTCTGTCAGTTTTGGGCAAGGTTGGGACGCACTGCATTGGAGAGATGGGGAATATGAAAAAACAGCAATGAAGGCAGAATGAGGGACCGATACAAAAAGTCACATGAAAACATTCCTATTGTAATTCCATGGGACTTCCTAATACATAAATCTGGGCAAAGTGATATACTTGGAGAGGTCCAGGAAATGTTTGTCATGTAGCTTATTAGTTTTATTTTCTTTTCCTATTCAGACTCTCTGTTTATTCATTTACTTTATTCATACAATTATTTCTTCAAATATTTTTCAAAGTGTCTGGATTATTTTGGTTTTGACAAAAAAGATTCAGACATGATTTTTGGGCAGGAGTTAATTATTGACAAGGGAAGACTGGATGTAATCTGAGCAACACAGTCTAGTGGAAGATATCCCGGCCATGGAAAGGGGTTTGGAACAAGATGAGCTTTCAGGTCCTTTTCAGCCTAAAGCATTCCATGACTTCATAGTATGGTGAGAAGAGGAGGAAGGAAGAAGGTGGAGTATTGTAAAAAAAGAATGGGAAAAGAGAAATAAATAAAAAATGGAGGGAGAGCAACACTAGGAAAAGTTGCTGAGCTGCTTATTAAAAAGAGACTCTATCCTATGAAAAAGAAGGAAAAGCACAAGTTAGCATCACCAAGTTTCTCCTGCCTATGTGCTTGTGTCCAGATTTGTTTCTATGTTTGACACTGGGTTTCTAGATAATGCTTGCTACTCAGCTTAGTGACATGTCCTGAGGAGCTGCAGAGTTAAAAAAAGTAAATAACAATAATATCAAATAATAATACTAACAACAACGACAACAACAACCTAGCATCACCTGGTGGGACATCTGCTTATCTTAGACATGTAAATTTTTCTCTGGACATGCCTTTTCTGTCTCCATACATTGTCCTGTAGTTCATATTACCACCTTGGGTTGCCTTATTTTTAGATAGCTCATATTTAGTGTCTAAAGTCAAATCTACTCCAAAATCATGTTCTGTTTACAGAGGTCACAACTTTGACAAACTTTTAAGTTTTCATTGCATGGCACCAAATAGCTTAATTAATCAATAGAGTTGGCTGATGCAGGTCTCAGGGGGTCTCACTCCTCCTGGATTTTCATTTTTGTAACAGTAATAATTTAAGTGTATGTGCAATCTATAAAAGGGAGGAGCCCAGATGTCAAAAAGTAAATTCCATTAATTAAAAAAAAAGAAGTAATCATGATTTGATTGATTTAATCAGCTGATGTGAAACAAAAGACATGGCAAGATTGCAACTAACTTAAAACAGGAAAAAAGGGTGAGTAACTGGTGCTACAGGAAAGCAAATATAGAAATGAATACTTTCATATTGCAAGCCTGAAGTTAAGCAGTACGTTATGCCATTGAAAAAAATAGGGAGTTGACCTGGATCTGCAAAGCTTTAGTTTTGTATTTGGAGATCTTTCCTTTGCTTTTCTAGACTGTCCAGCACTCTCTCCAGCTCCCACATTTCTGGCAATGTGTCCATAACCCTGGTTGGAGGAGCTTATCTCAACCTCTCCACTGGGGAATGGAAACAGAACATATAGTGCAAGTTTGTTGGCTCATTATCCACTCAGACAACAACCACAGCAACAACAAGAAGCTGGACTTATTTTTGCTACTTGGCAGTTGAACAGCTTTGGGAAGAAAACATTTCTGAAATTACATTTTCATTAAAATTTGGGAAAACATTTGAGGGGGAGCACAAGGAGGTATATTTAATGGTACATTAAGAGACCTAATGTCAGTTAAGCAGAGGCATGCATGGGAATAATATTTTCTCCTGGACAAATACACAGTGCAACAAGCTAAAACTGAACCTGCAATTGAATTCCATATCCACAAAAGCTGTTAGCAAAACAGACCAACACAGAGGGGTGGGTAACCTTTGAATTATGAATCAGAATTAATATCTTTTTCAGCTATCATGTCTCAGGAAATAAGTCATAGGGGTTTTTTTGCCTTCTAGTCATGCAAAAATACTTTATAGCAATTTTACGTCAATTTGGATCTTTTATAAAATGATGGAAGACTTTGTATTGAGGAGTGTTACTGTACTGACTCACAAGTTAGATATTTTTTATGTTTTTGATGGACTAATTATCTAGATGATAAGAATATTTCCCATGCTTTGGAATAATAATAAGAAAAAGGAGCAAATTAACATTTATTAAGTGTATTTGAAAAATAATTGTTATTCATCACTTCTTGCAGTTAGCACTGTGTTAATTATCTCTGCCTAGTTCATTTGCTCAGTTGCACCTAATGATGACAGCATTTTCTGGAAACAAAATTATGTCTATTGAAAAGATCAAAAATTTTGGAGGATATCTGCAATTCATTCATTTAATTCTGCTGCCTGAACTTTTTCTAAAAAGTCTTTGTTAAACTACAGATTTAAACCTTTCTTTTACTCCAGATTTGCAGAACTTTAAATGAGAGCAGACTCCCATCATAGGTTTTCAGGATTTCTTTTATGTGGTGGAACATCTTGGTTCTGCATAATCCAAAAGTTGGCCGGTTCCCACATTCCTAATGATGACGTGCAGGAAGGAGTTCAGCATGTTGGCTGTTGATTTGTCAATAGCTTAATTCTCCATGACAACCTCCCCAGAGGAGTGAGAAAAGTCAATAGCACAAAGTTCACATCACCTTGGATAGCTGATGGGAGGCAAAACACAATAAAGAAAATAGAGGCCATAAACTGTGATAGGCAATGATTAACCCATCAAGCTGGAGAAATATAAAGAATCATTAAAATGACAAAATATTGTGAGTCATTTGGTGCTGATCTAATTAAATAATATTCCAATGTAAATCCCTGAGTTATATAATCTGAAAGCCAGAGGGAGAAAGCATTTGGCCTGTTTAGTGTTTTCTGAAGAATCCCTATAATTATATTCCTCCACTTGACATCTTTGTCTTCTACCTGCAGTTCATTTTTGCAAGTTTGGTTTTAGTCAGGACAAGCTCAATCCAAACCCAGCCAGAGATAGCAGAATAGCTCTGACTAGTTTCTGTATGATTTTTTGGCACAGGCCAAAATTGATTGGTCAATCAATTTGGCAGAATGGACTTTTTTTTTCCAAATGGAGAAGATGATTTTTTTTTTCCTCACAGTTTCTAATTAAGTCTCATTGTCATTTCAACATTGCTGGTGGCTGTTTTAAGAATATGGACATTCAGGTTTGGCTTTGGGAGAAATTGAGATGAGAAGAGGGATATGGATTTCAGATCTATTTTACCCAGGCCCTGGGGCTCTGAAATTCCTTTCTTGAACAGGAAAATCAGGAATGATTTGTTTTTGCCAGGACTTCATTAGTAGTAATTTGGTTTCATAACATAAAACCAGACTGCGTTGGTTCAGGTTTAGTTCCCTTTTTTACTGCATGCTCCAAGTCTGAGGATGAAATTTCTTGGGCATTTTAAAATTTTGTGAAATTTGAAGTAAAAGTTAAATTTTGTGAGTTTATTTCTTTTGAAGAAGTTTAAAAGATGTGGATGACCAAGACTTTCTAGTTTCTGCTCCATATTTGGGTGTTGTTATTCTTACTGGTGTGCATCATCATTGATACTCCCTTACCTGTATCAGCTCTGGTCCATGAGGCTGCCATATTTAATCACAGAAAGTTTAGCAGCTGATGAACAATGGTACAGAAATTGATTCTTCTAGTTTCTTCATGGCAAGAGGCAACATTTCTGATTTTGCTGGTTTCATTATCTGTATCCAGGCCAGATATCAGGTATATGTGAAACAGGATCAAGAAGACTGATGACCAGCTCTTAAGGATGCTTTTTAGAATGTCCTGCTTTAATGCAGTTGGCCATATTGTCCACAGTGTGTGGTATAGTTTCACATGAGTTCATGTCACTATGTTGTTTTCACCAATTTATTATTCATCTGCCATGTCTAAAATATTTATAGGCTGTAAGGTTTGCTTCTTCCCCAGCACCTGTAGTGTTTATGCCCAACAGTAACTTAGGCATCTGTCACAGCGGGCAGATTTGGTGGTTTTGGCTGTTGTTCCATCATCAGTGACCCAAAAAGCTCCTGAAGTGACCTAATTATGAAATATTGCTGACCAATAGCACATTTACATCTCTCCATTAACAGCATTATTTTTAGTGTAACTCTTTCACTTACTATCCTTCTGATCAATTAATCATGCCAGCATCTGCTATAATGACTGTCAGGTCCCCATCAAATAAACCTCTCTTACCCATTAGTAATTATCGGCTGTGGCCTTCATCAAGAGAGTGAGCTTGAAGTAAATGTTCAGATGATATTATTTGACTAATGTACCACTTGAATCTGACCTCTTCTTCCTTGTGCAGTATAGGCTGATAAGAGACTTTGTTCCTTTCTAGTGAAACATAATCTCTTTCATTAAAGTCTGAGGTGTTTAATCACAGCCTTTTCAAAGAGGCCAGAGTGTCTTACAGTCCAGGAAAAGACTGGCATTGTCAGGGGCTGCTTCAAACCCTCCAATTCCTCATCTTCTTTCTTCATAGTTCAGTCCCATACAAAGTCTTTGCAGGTTTTTTTATTTTTCTGTTTTCAAGCTAGTTCTGTGTTCAGTAAAGCTTTCCCTTGTTGCATCTTCCTTGTCAGCTATTGTCACTCTTCCTGCTGCCTTTCTGATAATGATGAGTTCCAGTCTTGATAAGGCAAGTGGGTGTTTTGCAGGGAGTTGAGGAAAATCACAAAAGTTCTGTTGTTCCATGGATGAACATGGCTTAAGGCTCTCTTCACAGGCATGAAGTCTCTCTCTGTTCTGGCTGAGTAACAACAACTTCTCTGGCTGTGTAACAATTTTTATTTTAGAGTTAGGACTGTAAGTATTTACTAGAAGATTAGGCTGTTGCTTTTACATTGTGTATAGTAGAACAAGGCTGCAATCAAAAATATTGAGAAGGTCCAAATATCTGCAAGTGGTCCCAAGCTTTATCTACTACTATACATATTTTAAATTTTGAAATTGCTGTTTTTCTTTGAAGTCATCTGTTTTCACTGAAAGAATCTCACTTCTAGTTGCAAAATTCTTGAATTCTTCCCCTCAGCTCCCCATTACCCCCCAAATTTTGTAGTTTTCCCCCCTCTAGGTATGGCTGGTTTCTACTTTGCAGTGATTCTGGAAAATATCCTGAATGTCATCAGGATTCTGACCATTTTCCAATACCTGCTTGTCTTTCCATCCTTGCTGCTGTTTCCCAGTAGAGATATTTTTCCTATATCCAGTTGCACATCAGGAATAGAAAATCTCTTTCACTTGACACAGTGAAGTTAAATATCTTCTAAAGCCCACTTCCCAAGGCATACAAGCTTGATTGGCTGGAAATTGGAAGAATTTAGGTCTAATGCGTTGATTCTGCTACTCGATGTTGGGAGGCAGAACTTACTGTTCTTACATTTATTTCCACTGGCTGTTATTCCTTTAGGAAACACTACAGCTCTTTCATATTACTTCTTATCCTGTGGATTACACACAGAGAAAGACCCCAGCCTCTTTGTTGAATCTCTCCTCCTCGAGAACATTGCTATTAGTAGCTTATTTTGAGGGGTGTTCCATTTTGCCTCCAGCATGAGAGGAAAGGAAAAACTGGAGTGTGATCAGAGGCTCAAGCTCACCCAAGCGCTTATGCTGTGGCTCAGCAAAACTCTTGTAAATGGGCTGAACTTTAAATGAACTACAAGTGGGACAGTTTCCCATGCATCAGTTCAGGTGTGTGCTTTAGGGATATTGTTAAATGAAGATCTAGATGTTATGACTTTGCTTAGTGAGGGAGGAAAAGATTTTATATGCTATGTACATTTGCCACCAATCAAGATGAAAAAAGCTCCAGAAAAGAGGGCCTTATGGTGAGCTAGAAATATATTCCCAGCCTTAAAATTGCAATGACCAGCATCCAAACTCAATTTTTCTCCTTTTTCCACAATAGCAGGCCAATGGCAAGACCAAAGTCCTGTTAGAGACCTGAAATGGGTAAAAATTTGTAGCAGCTGTTTCACGTAGCAGGGCTTCTTGTGCTGTTGTGGTATCTAATTCCAACCCAGATAATTTTCTTCTCAGTAATGGAGAAGAGTTGAGAAGAAGTGATTTAGGGCTAGTGGGAGGGACAGATGCAGGAGAGTAGCAGTTCTGGCTCTAACACTGTGCAGCCTGTTGTGTAAGATTAATGACTGTGGACTACTCTCTATTTTTCTCTCTCTACAACTGTGAGCAATCACCTCCAAAATCAGCCCACTGTTGGCTAGCCAGAAAAGAGATAATAAGATCCCTGTGTGTTAAATATGCACAGCTGCATGTCTGACACTGCTGATCCATCTGCACTCCCAGATACCACGTGCCAGCTGCCTTGCTGGAGTGAAGGAGGAAGGGATCCATTAAAGAAAGAAAGCTCACAGTGTGATCTCAGCACTTTTCTCCCTTGCTGCTGCTCTAAGTTCCTGAAGTCTCTCTCCCCTCCCTGTCCTTTTTCGCTACAAAGGTTTGAAAGCATCAGACACTTTTACTTTACCATTTAAATAGTGAGCTGGGTTGTCAGCTTAGTTTTCCCTCAGCTCCTGCAGTACTAATTTTCACTTCCTCAAGGTAGTTATTCAGAGGATCTTGGCCAGTCAGATGAGTCACAGTACTTTTCTCCAGCCCTCTTTTATTGCCTGACACTTTTATTCAGCAAGAAATCTAAAGAGTCATTACCTTTACTTCCTTGTGTCTGTATCTCCTGCTCTCCATCCTCTTTCCCTCCAAGTAGTTTTGTTTCTGGCACTCTCTTTGGCAGCTCTGAGAGAAGAAAAGCAGTATATTCCCAACATTCTGTGTGCTGATGCCTGAACTGGCCTTAGGGGTCTGATAGAAGCTCAATGAAAGAAGTGGCATCAGCTCTAGCCAAGAGTTTCAAAACCACGAGCCTTCAGCATTGCTCCTGGTCCTTGTTCAGGCACTGGATTCAGTGTGGGCTGTTCTTGTCTATGCATTTTTTGAAAATAAAGATTCCTTGATAATGGTGCCAAGGTAGAGACTAACTGTGCCTTCCAGTGGTTCTGTCACCTGCCTCTTACTACCTGGGGCTGCAAATTTTGGTCATCAAGGGAGGGAGAGAGAAAATGGGGGAAGGAGATCTGTATGGAAGCCAGTGACTGCGCTAGGGAGTGTTTTGCAGTGCCAGTGCTATGGTAAGCACCACTCTGAGGCTGCTGTTTCTGTGTGAAGTAGCTCACATCTGGCCATGCTGGATGACAAGAGGAGCACACTGATGTCGATACCAGCAAAGTGCCCTGCAGGAACTTTGCTGGAGGAGGAAACAGGTCATGGAATAAAACACATTGCTATCTGCCTGCATGAGCTCTTGGTCTCATCCTTAATATTTTATTTGCAGCTGAAGCTGTGTGCCATACTTGTAAATGAGGAACGTCATCGCTGTTCTACTGACAGATGTAAAAATCCTTTAAACCTTGATTTTATTGCATAAACTTTTTTGTCACTGGCATCCTGTCAGTACTTTACAGTAGTGGGAGGGCTTTCCTCCCCAGGTGTAACAGTGCAAACATTATGGTTATGGCAAAAAGTCCAACTTTGTTAGATTCTGTCACATAAATACGTATCAAGTTAAATCAAACACAGCTTTCATCCTGTTGGAAAAGCCCATTCATGTTTGAGGTTCATAATATAACCCAGTGTGTAAAGATAGGCAGTTCCTTTAAAACCTTGTTTCTGGGAAAATGTGAAGTGTAAGTGAAGTGCAAGTGAAGACCAGTAATTATGCTAAAACTAATAGATGACCTATGTCCTTGGATTTTATATGCCTGGATTTCCAATACTCCACCTTTTTTTTTTCCCCCCTTTGTTTTTGTGGTGAGAAACAGCAAAGGAATACCCAGAATCCAGGAGGGAGCCCTTCCAGAACAGCATGTTACAGACAGTCACTGTCTGGGAAAAAAGGAAATGATAATACTTTGGAACATAATGACATTTTGTATATAAAATTATGGAATTGGCAAAAGTTTCATTCAAGTGCACATGCTTGATTATTGCTAACTGAATGTGAGAATGAATCCCCTCCTCCCAGTTCACCCTGTGTTTTAAAGTACAAAAGCATTAGCAATATCTAAACCCCAAATGGTACAGATAAGTTCAGCAGAATAAGCTAAAATTGATATAAACAATTGATAGAGGAGAAATTAAGTTTCTCACAGTCTTTTGGAGAATTTGATTTGCTATGACTACAGATAGGATACTGCCCCAAAATACAACAAAAATAGCAAACTCAATAACCCCTATTGTGCTTGAAATATTGTGGAAACTGTTGTGGGCAGGACATTTCTTTTCCCCTGATAATAAGGATAGCCAAATAACGTATCAAATATATTTGCAAGGATGTATCACCATTGTTAATATTTTTCTTCATGCTTTTCAATGTATTTTGTGAGATAAGTGCCTGTTCCAGAGTTCAACCAGGTTTAAAATGGGCATGAGTTATGAGCTCCTGATAGGGATCTCTGTAAGTGAGATTGAAGCCAAGACAGTATCTAAACATGAGTTTGAACCAAACTTTGACATCTATATGACTCTTTTTTTTTTTTTTTTTGAGACCCTTTGGAAAAGTACCACCTTCTTTCTGAGCAGAACAAGACCCTGGATGCAAGTGGATTTGAAGATATTTAGGACTACATTTCAAAGGAAGACTTGATGAAGCAGTAGGTTTCTCAAATCCTTACACTTATTTATCCCAGTAAATTACACTTTTCAATCACCTGCATGTACATCTCACTTTTTACATTTAAAAGGTGTGCTTTAATCCCAGGTACCTCTCTGGTACATTTTGATTAAATAATTGGAAGAATAAGGGGATCCTAACTAGAATAAATCACCAAAATGGAAAAAGCCATGACACTTCATTAATTGTAAAGGTGGTCTAAGATGATTTGGGCTACACAAGTGGGTACTGTGGTTAACTGCCCAAAGTTGGGAGGATGTGTCACCTTTTCTGAGGCACTTTGAACCCTGGTCTGCCTGGTTCCCATCATATGTTCACATTGCCTAGCAACTCAATCAGATCTAAGAGCCTTCCTTAGATAGGAATGTTTGGCCTCTGCTTGTACATGGCAGCGAGAGACACAGCTCAGAGTGGAAACGACAATTATTATAATTTTATGTATCAAGATTTGTCATCTGTCGATATACACACAAAGTACTGAAGAGTGTATACATAAATTATGTTGTTGAAACCAAACAGGGCTAAGTAGATATCTAGTGGGTTATCTGACGGCACAACCCAGAGCTGATTTATGCCTGCAGTCATTATAATGGAATGTGCAGTTGTTTGGAGGCCAGAAAAGCTGGAGACTTTCTTTTTGACTTCAGTAAAATTTAGGCTAAGCCCCCTTTAACTAGTGCATTTCTGCATTCCCAGTGGAAAAGGATTAACTTCCCCTTCTTTACCAGAATTGCCATTAAGATAAAGATGAAGAGGCTATAAGGCATCTCAGCCTTCAGTGTTAAGGAAAATGGAAACACCGGAAACAGGAAAATACCTTTCAGAGTTATGAAACCATAAAATGTTTGCAAAAAGCCGGGCAACCTATGAAAGTAGTCTGGTATGGGGATTTTGTTAAAGAAATTGAGGCTCAGCCAAGATTCATTCTGACATTTACAGTGTAAACAAGGCAAGTTGCAAAAGAAAAAGTGCAATTATCCACCAGAAAATTTTGCTTGTCTGTGGCACTTGTTCTCCTAAGACTTTCAGAGATATTTTAAAATCCAAATAGTAGATGTCTTGTATCCTTTGCAAACCCAGGAGCTAGATTTTGCTACAGCTCTAAATTTTGCCTTTTTTTGGCAGATTTAATTTGCTTCTTCTTTACCTGAAATCCAGGACAAGGCTGTGTGCTTGCTTCAGTCTGTGTAGATCTAAAATAATATCTTTTGACACAGTGAGATTATACTGGGATAAAAAAAAATTTAAATCTGGTCTTAGAAGCATTACATTCTGGAAAGCCATGAGAAAGGTTATAACTACATGTTGATGTGCCAGTGTACCACAGAAAAAACTATATATTCAATATATTTCTATAGGGTCTGAAATTCTCATCAGGGTTCTTGTCCAGTTTTAGAGGCTTGTGAAGGCAGATCATAAAAGTTTGAAATTAATGGGACAACTCAGAAGTAGTTGGCTGTGTATATGAAATACATTTTAAGAAGTGTGTCCCATCATTGGTAATGACAAAATCAGCTCTGTTTATATTGGTACATAAAGGAAAATATGCATCTCAAGGAAAAATGCTTTAGACTCTTTTCATCTTTGTGCATTTATAAAAATCTTTCACACATACCAAGATGATTTCTCCTATATGTTTAGAGCAGAAAAGAAAAGAAAGAAAAGAAAAGAGAAAAAAGAAAAAAGAAAAGAGAAAAGAAAAGAGAAAAAAGAAAAGAAAGAAGAATAAAGGCAGGCACTAAATCTAGCAAGCTGATGAAATAGATGATGAAGTAGAGTAAATCCTGCCTGCTGTCTGCTTTTGGGAGAAAAATCTACTTTTGAGTCTTCTCTAATGAATGATGACATTTTACATTCAAGGAGCAAATATGAATTTTTCTGCAGGCCAACACTCTCTTACTTTCTCTTTCTTCTCTCTGGGTGCGCATAACACAACCTCACTGAGGAGGAAAATAGTTTTAAATAAATTGCAAAGCTATAGATCTTTTTTAAGAAGTGTTATAACTGCATAATGTCATGAATTAAAAGGCAAAATAATATAGAGAACTGAATGGTAGAGTCAGCTCCCTCTGTACAATGGAGACAGCAGCTGGGGAGTCCCTGGAGCTGCAACCATGCAGGGAGGAAAACTGCAAACCCATGAGAAGCAGCAATATTTTTGGCTTTCCAGATTTTTCCTGGTAATCTTCTGAAACAGAGGTCAGCAGGTAGAGTGGATGGCATGAAAGGGAGACCTTGCAGATTATGCAGGCAGAACAGGGCCAGGGGGCAGATTTTTAACCTGAGTCTTTTTGTAGTATTGATGACCACAGGGCTTCAGTATCTTCTGTCCTCTCCTTCCCCTCATGAGGTTGCCCTTTGCCAGCTGTGCAGGGCTTGGAGAAGGGTCCTGAGTCAGGGTAGAGAGCAGAAGTGATGTCCTGCCATCCCCTCCTTCCATCCTGCTTTCCACCAGGGATCTGTGTAGATTTGAAACAGTGCCTTCACATACTGCTGGGAAATGCATTTGCATGTTTGGTTTTAATGGGAGAGAGAGGCCCTGGGACTTCACACCTTTACTAAAATGCCAAAGTTCTCACTGCTTCTAAAGTAGGAATGCCGAAATAAAAAGTGACATATTTTAATTATGGAGTGGGGTGGGTGTGGGAAGGAGGGAATAGAAAGCAGTCCAACAAGCCAAGATTTAGGGTGACATCACTTTCTGTATAATTGCAATGCCAGCAGACACTCAATAAACATATCAGCATTGTTAAAATGATTTATGACCCAAATAGTTGAATATAAAATATTATCAATAGATGTGTCATCATTGATCTTTCCTGGGGCTAGTAGTTGAAGGATGGATGAGGGAGGTGATTTCAACAAACAATCCTTGACAGCAATCCAAAGGAAACAATGTGCAGGGACAGACAGCTGACAAATTCAGTACGAGGCCATTAAAACATGTGATGAATTTGCTGGGAAAGTATATATTTGTGGAAGAGGTGAGCTCATATCTACCATAAATTTGTCAGCCGTGACACAGTGTTCTCAAGCCTGGCATGAATAATGCCTAGCTATTTACAGGCTTTGTCTGGCAAAAGCTCTATCAGTCACTCCAGGGTTATTTACAAAGAAAAGTGTCTATCAGTTGCAAGGACATGACTTTGCCACTAAAAGATAACAGAACAAGTCAGCCAGTGGCCTTTCCATGCAAGATGTGTCTTCTCCAAAGGAGCTCTGGGCTAGAATGAATCAGATGGACTGCAGGAGGACCTCCTGGCAGAGTGCCTGGCATAGGCTGCAACAGTACATTTATCCACACTGATTAGATTAGAATTATTAATAGGGGTCTATGGAGTGGAGCAAAGGGTCATTTAGAGTTTAATTCTGTTCTCAGATAACTTCATTTCAGCTGATGGGATTGTTATTGTTGGGATTTTATATGTTTATAGGAAACAATATACTCAATAATGAAGTCATGCATCCTTCTGCAAGATTAGGAGAGCTATTGTGTAGCTGGAGTGAAGTCTTCACAATTGTGTTAATTAAGTAATAGTGATTTGACTTTGTCTCCTCATAAAATGCATTTAAGAAGTGACTAAAAGCTGCTGAGAAAGTGTTCCCTCAATAGAAATATATAGCAAAACAAGCAAGAAATGAAAGCAGCCTTGGATTGAGTAAATAGAATTGCTGATGCAATGCTTTTACTTAAAACAGACAACGACTTGGTCTGGATTTTCAGCTTCCTGCTATGTTAATATAAATACACCTCAATTTAGTATTGAGTATATCAGGGTTTTTTTTCCTCGATAGAACTGGAAGGCATGACATATAGATGCCACAGTCTATTCTGTGGTATTTGTGGCATGTTTATATTTGTCATTTGTTTGGTTCAAGTTTCAAACCATGATGTTTAAGTCCAGCCTCTACACAGTGGACACCCAAAGTTAATCTCCATATGAGATGATCGATTGAAATGGGCTGGTGATGTCCAGGGCAGAATTTGCAAATGTTTACAAGCTGTGCCAATTAATCTACTTTCTGAAGGAAATCTAGACATAAATCTCCTATCAAATGGTACAGACCGAAAATATTGCTTGTGTTCTTTTCTGAAGTGCTGTAGTTCAGATTTCATACAGCATGTCGTGCTGTTCCTAATAACTCAGTTATGGTTTTGTCACTGGGTGCATTATCTTCAAGGCCTTAAGTGTGTTGATAAAGTTTTTCTGAGAAGTTTAATTTTGCCTATTTTTCAGTGGCAGGGAGCCAGATTCTTACATGGTGTAAATTGGACTCTTTCCATTCTCTTCAGTGGAACTGTAGTAACACACACCATTTGAAATCAAATTAAGCAGTAAGCATAGAATGTGAAAAAGCAGCATATTAATGCTTCAGGATAGGATTTCAACTGCAAGTGAAGGAAGTCTCCCATTCATGACCCCAAGATATGACCACAGAATAAATAATAAATCCTGACAATGCGAAACACTTCCTTAGCCTTCTAGAGGTAGTAGTTAAAAAGAAAGGTAATCGCACCTTTTTCAGCCAGAATGGTGCAGCTAGAAGGTCATTGAGCAGATGCTTAACAGAATGGTAATTAATGAGGATAAAGAAAGTTACAGCATTTCCAAAATGGCCATGAGCTTGTGCAGTAAAGGATTTTTTTTTAAACACAGGTGTTTATCTCACAGGCTTTGCAAGCATGTGTGACAACCCCATTGGTGTGATAAACTGTAAGTGCTCCAAAGGAGCTATCATGGTCAACTGTGTCAGTGATATGTTGGCTTCAAGTGATTTAATGTGTGTGTATATGAAATAACTCAAAGGAGTTGCTGTGGCCTGTTGATCAACTCTATTCTGAAAGAACCCCCTGAAGGCTGCAAGACCTATTGCTCAAAGTCAATCCACATATGACAGATTTAATTCCCAGCATGGTCAAACCAGCACTGTGTTTTTGTATTTTTAAGTGGATGAAAAAAAATATTAGTGGATGCCTTGAATACTTCTGTCCATTTTATCTTTAGTTTATTGCATTACCAATAGAAAATCAGTGATTTTCATCAGAAGATGGAAAATGGAGCAGAGACACCTGCTATCATTCTTCTCCTCCTTTTTCTTTTGCTCCACAGAAAAGCTTGCTGGTTAGAAAAAAGAAAGAGACAGCTATGGAAGATTAACTGTATTTGAAGGTAATCAGTTATCTGTAGATCTGGTGTTCATTTTCACTAGGGGAGGAGTGTTCTGAGCGTTTGGGAACTTTTGTTGTGAGGACTTGCGCCATCCACTCACTCTGGGAGTGAAAAGACTGGAGGTCTGGTTTGATCCCGTCCTGAGCCTGCCTGGGAGAGTTTTAACAACTCTGGTATCCATTTGAATTTTGGCCATTCTATCTGTGTGTCCAAGGATTTATGCCTTTTCCTGGCTGTGTGTCCCATGACTTCAGGAATTTGCCAGCCAGCATGAAGATTATTTCAATGAAAAACTCTTTCAAAATTCGTTTTCCTCTATAGCAACACTAACTCCAGCCCTGTTGATTCCCATTGAATCCAGTAGGAGTCAGAGGGAGTACAACTTCGAAGAGACAGCTTTAACAAACAGTTCAAAAGACAAACAACAAATAATCTCTCTTTAATGAACTTTACATCAGTTTCAGTAAGGTGTAATCCTTCATATTATCTTGGTAGGAAATATCTTCCTGTGCTGGCCTGAAAACTTTGCATATGCCTCATTTTTATTGTACTTTCTATCCAGCCAGATGTTCCACTGAGTTTCTTTTTTTCTTCTGAGGATCTTGTTGGCTGTGTTTTACTAGATTTTACTTAGGCTTTTGTATTTAGGAAGGTAATGGTAATACAGCAGCCGACTAGGGAGCTTTGAGGTGGAATTTAAGGTGCTTTATCTCCTTTGGAAAGGTCAGCACCAGGCTGCAGATCCCAAAGCATTTGTGTTAAGCCTGGTACCTTCATTGCAGGAAGGAAACTAAACTGCACAGGGCAAAATGTTTGGCTTGGAAAAGGGGACATAAGGTTACTTCCTGAGCCTGGTGCTGTATCTATGGGGGCTAGTGGGCTCTGGGGAGGTTTGCAAGCGCCTCACAGACACTTTGAGAGATGTGGAAGGGGAGAAGTGAATGTGGGCTGGCTGGGTTTGCCTCTAACACATGCCAGTCATGGACATGGGGAGCTCATGGACCTGTTCATGCAGCTCGGGTGGCAGGAGAGGAGGGCAGTGGGTGGTGGGGATGACAGGTCTTCCTACTCACCTCCCACCCTGAAGAGGATGCCTGGGCCTGGCTGTCGTGCTGGCAGCTCACAAGGCAGGCCTGCATTGTGAAACCTGCTCGGTGTTGCGGTTTTTTGTTTTTTTGACTAAATATAATTTGACTATAAAGAAAGCAAATCCTTAAAAGCTCCAAAGTGTCCAGAAGGATTCCTTCCTCTGACAAGTAACTTTAAAAACATGTCTTCAATTGAGTCCATGTGTCTGCTTTCAGACAATTTCTACTGAAAATGCCTTCACAAGTAGAGGCATTGCTGTAAATAATCAGATTTCAAATGCTACAGCTCCTAGTAATCTTGAATATACTCTGGATTTGGAATAACAAACATAAAATGACTGTTCTAATACAGAAAAAGGAATTGTAAGGCCATCAGCAAAATCCAACCCAGGAAATGCTGCCAACTTAAGACAAAGTAAACTGAGAGCAGTAAATCAAACTGAAACACATATTTTTATTGTGGACCAAACAATACAGGGCCTAACATTTCCATAGGCAAGGCACAAATGTGCTTTTACTATCAAAACAAAAAGCTTTTAAAGCTTCAAAAAGAGCTGCAGGCAAAGAGGCAAATAAAAAACAAAAGGCAGAGCTGGTCTGATGGGGGTTATGCAGGTTGTGTGATAGGGGTCTTGAATGATTCACAAATGTCAGCTTGCCCTCCCAGCATCACTGCTGACCGTGTCATCCCCAGCTGCTAACACTCGCAGCATTTCTGGGCAGGTGAGCTAAAACAGCTTAACAAGTGACCTGCCTTCAGCTGAGCATCCCTGTGCATACTGGCAGCTGCCTTTGTTGCAAGGCAACATATATCCATTGGTATTTCTTTTGCTGAAGATGCCAAAATCAACATTCTGATAAAGACTTAAGCCAACAGTTTGAGCTTGCAGTGGGGACTGCTGGCAGGGCCAGCTCAGCTGCCAGGAGGTACCTCCTTGAGCTCTTCTGGCTTGGTCACAGTCAATTGTGAGTTTGTGCCCAGGTTGTCACTGTGAGCCCTCGTCCTGCAGCCACTGTAAAAGTAAGCATGCAACTGAACCCAGTGGATGCGGTTGGATTTTGCTTTTAACTTAATTTTACTTTGTCACTCAGTGTGTTAATTCTCCTGAAATCTTGTACAGGGAGGAAATGTCCTTTGACGGCTTCAGAGCCTGAGTTTTCACAGACAAAGACAGGAAGCTTTTCAGAAAAGGGAAAGAAGATCCTAGCTGCTATCCTGTTCTCTGTGTGGAAGAAATGCAGAGAGGGCATTACAGGGTGTTACATTCACATCTGAGCAGACTAGACACCTTGTAATCCTTTTGAAATGTACTACAGGGTCCTTCATGATGGTAGTCTAGTCTTAACAGTTCTCTTTGCACCCCAGCTTTCTGGCCTATGGCCACCTTTCCTGTGCCTTGTCTCTGTAGGGCTCATCCTCAGACTGCTGCGGGTGACATTTGGCCCACACAGGAAGATAAGAATTAAGACTGAAAGGAACTTCCGAAGTCATCAAGTCCTGTCCCCTGCTGTTGAAGGCAACCACATCATATGATATCTTTCAAACACTTATCTAGTTCCATCTTGAAACCATTTAGGTTTCTTGCCCTCACTACTCCTACTGAGAGGCTGTCTTTCTTCTCATGGTTATAAACCTTCTTCTAATTTCCAGCCTAAATATGTCCAGGGCAGTTTGGGCTGTGTTTAATAGATACAGAGAAAATAAATTAGTCACCAACTTGCTTTAATTTATGTGCATCAAGCTTTTGATACACGTCTAGGGCCCCTCTGCTGCTGTATGTATTTTTTGCTCATGGGAAGATGTCTGGGTGAGGGGGAAGTGGGACAGCCCTGCTGGGTGCCTGCTGTATACTCCAGTTTGGGGAGGAGAGGGTGACCTGGGCAGTAAAGGAACAAGCAGGGGGCAAGGGAAAAAACAGAGAAGGACAATGAGGAATGGGAAACAAGAAGGTAGTTGAGCTGAGGCCAGGGTCAGGAACAAGGTGTTAGAAGCAATGAAGCCTGGTACTGAGCAGCAGAGAAATTGTGAAACAGAATGTGGTGTGAAAGGCACTTTAAAGAAAAATAGATAGTGATGAATGCAGGTAAAACATAAGCAAAAGAATAATATTTATGCAACCGGCAAGCAGATGAGAAGAAATGTAACATGAAAGGGGAGGATTTAAAAAGAGTTTATAACAGGGAAAAAAAGAAACCAATTCAGCAATAAAAACCAAAATTGTTTCAAGTGTGGGGGTGTCTGGCTTGTGGAAGCACACTCCAGTTCTGCTCTACAAGCTGGATGGAGGTAAGATCTTCTCTCAGTTGTAGATCTCAAAATTGAGAAATAAAGGCTTAGTCTTAATGCAAAAAAAAAATCTTTAAAATGCAAAAATGTGTTTTCTGAGAATATTGTAGTGTTATTTCTGTGGAGAGCATGAACTTGAAGAGTGAATGAATAGTAAAAAGTTGTTTTCTGGTACTAAACAAAGCTTCTTGCTCTGCTGGTCTGCGAAAAGTTGATTGTAACTATGGCAAATAATACTGAAGAAGAAGCCATCCCCTTCATCAAAACAAGCTTCAAATAATGAAAGAATTAGAAATCAGATAATTTTGAGAAAAGGTGGGGCTTTTCCCCTCTGCAAGGCTAGCATCCTATGCCAGCATTATATATGGAAGTACATGGATGAAGTAAGAAAAATATGGGGCAATAGGAATACAAGTAGGTGCCAACACAGATTTTGTGCTGAGCCAGCATTAAAAGTCCTGCAAAGAGAAGCATTTACTTGTAGTTCATGCCAAGCATTAAATTCCAAGTGCAAAAGCCATGTCTGGTGGATGAGTGAGGGAGCTGAATGATGACACATAACACTGGGTTTATGGCCATTGAGGATCTCGTTGTGTTGCAATGACTTTACACAGAGGAAACACTTACACAAGTGGGCCTGCAAGCTCTACTGGGTAGGGATGGAGGCAGCATGGGAGGTACACACACCAGCCACATCCAAGCCCCTAAATGTTTAAGCATGTCCTTTTCTTTGAGAAGTCCTGGGGACAAGGCAGGTGCTTCTGCACAACACATGTGGGCAGCTTTGCAGGGTCAGGACTGCTGTGTGCATTCTGCATGTGGTGCTGATATGATGTTGTGTCATGGGAATGCTGCCAGTGGCCAGGGAGAGGATGGCTCTGACTTTGTGCTTGCCGATATTGATTCTAAACAGTAAAGGGAAATGGAATTTCAGTTGTCAGTGGATGATCAGGTGGTGATAACATTGGCTGTCCTATTTATTCTCCTGCTTTCCTTAACATAAAATTTAGAAGTTTCTTTTTGCTTACCTCACCTGTAACTCGGTGAGAAGAAATCTACCAATTCCTGTATTTCAAAACCATTCCTCTCAAGCTAAAGAGAATTAATATCTTTATGTCTTTTATATGAGCCTGGTGTTGCTGATGCAGTCCCAATCTGCAAATTATCCAGAATTCATTCAAGAGCATTAGTCTTGCATTACTCTGTTTTATTCAGAGGTCTGTAAGTTGTTCCTTTATTTGATTTTTTCTCCTCAAATGCACACATAAGAAATGGATGATTTCTGTCCTTTTAGAAAGAGAGCTAGTTTTCATCAAGCCCGTTAATGACTGGGATGGAATCTTTGGTGTTTGCACCAGAGGTTGCCATCTGATCAGTGAGCTGGGGGCATTGCCTGCATCTTAGTACAAGTCATCAGGTGGCAAATTCACCAAGGAGTCTGCCAGCTGTTTAACTTCATTACAGTTTGTCATTATGTCTGCCTCAATTTTTTTATTTCTCTGTTTAATCACCTAATATCATTTTTATCAGCTTATCAGGGTGTGGGAGAGTGTGGGAGAGTGGTGGGGAATTTGTTTCACTTTCTCATATTACATATCTATTTTGGTAAAATATTATGGCAAGTTCATGTCTGTCCTACTTTGAAACAATAAGATTCAAGTGAACTAATTAAGCCTGTGAGTACCAAAGCATCTAATTAGTATTAACTCTTAGCTGTAAAACCAAGATAGGTGTCTACACTGCAAGATACATTTCTGTATGGTTTAAAATGCATAATGAACCAGGAATGGGCAGCCAGACATTTGCTTAAAGACAGCACTTTCCCAGCTCAAAGAAGCCACTTGCTTTTGATTGAAGCATGTTATTGTCAGTATGACAAGGCTATCATATACAATCAGACAACTGAGCACCAGTTCCAAAGGTATCTTCATCTGCAGTTTGATGAGGCATCAAACCAGATCACTCTTCATGTCTTATAGCTTGGCCACAAAGAGGGAGACAACTTTCCTGTATGCCATATGTGTATTCTGCATGTGGGAATGTGTTGCAGTTTTGGTGGAGATCTAAGAATTTGTTAACTTGTACAAGATTTTAAGAGGGCACTTAATAGTGAAATTGGAAGTTGAAATTCTATCTATTCAACATTTGCTGCATATGATATGCCTAGTTTCAGATGCTGTACTTGCAGTAGAAGTACATTCTTGCACGAACATCAATCCAGAAATAGCTGTTGTTCAAAAAAATAATTTAAAAAAACCTGTAGGCTTCCAAGGTATCCTTGAATCCAGATATACTGTAACATTATGAATTTAGGCTGATGTAATGCATGAAGTGGTGCTCATCTTTTGATTCAGAAAAAGGCTAGTTTGACACATGTCAAGGTGCTTCTAAACATTCATCACAGCTCCTTGTTCAAGAAGCTGCTTCACAATAGTGATCCAAATTTCACTGGAGATTCCTGGTTGTGAATACACCGTATAAATCACACTTTCCCCACCTCCTCCTCTGCCAGCTCTTCTGTCTATTGGCAGCGTTCAGAAAATTACCTCTATCCCAGAAGGTTAGAACAAGTGCTACCAGTGGTGAGATCCCCTTCTGTGGAATTTCCAGTCAGATTCCCTGGGGGTCTGGTGCTCTGCTGATTGTTTTCCAAATTACTGCATTTCTCTAACAGGCTTTAGTGTCTCAAAAATTTACTCTATTCCTGACCTTCTCAGACCTCTCAGCTGGAAGTTTTCCACAATGCCATCAAACTGCATGCTGTAACCTTTTAAAAATGTTGTTAACGTAGGTTAAAATCACAAATGCATTTTAGGTTTGATTTCTCTTTTAGAAATTCCAAATTACACTGCATATTGGAAAGGCCTGCTTTGGCTTGGAGCCATTCTGATAGATGTCACATTGCTAAACAAGATGGGCTTAGAAATATGCCTCAATGTTTCCTTTTTTATTTCAAACAAATACAAGCAGTAGATTAACATTTGGCTGACCCTGGCAACAATTGCTAAATGTAATGTTTAGAGCAACCTAACACTCTGATACTTTGTGGTCCTTCACAGTGGAAAGTTGTTTTCAAACAGCTTTCCAAGTTGTACAAATTGTGGGCATTTCTACAACAGGAGCCAAATGTACCGACCAGCAGATCTGATGGCATCCAAACCATGTGGCCAGATGACGTGATAGGGGTTTTTGTTCACCTGGTTGTGTGAGCAACAGCAAGGTGTTCCTGCAACCTGGCCATTTGCTTCAAGTAGTTGATAAAAAATCGTGCTTTTGTATCTGCTATAAAGGTTGTATGATATACTGCCCAGAAAAGCTTCCAATGAACAGGGAAGCCCACGCCAAAAAATGTGTAAGCAAGTGATAGAGTCAAATCATGTGAGAGAAAATTAAATTTTCATGTCTTGTAAATGAAATATACATTAGGGACTCTCTCTAGCGACCTCTAGACTCCGTGATTTTTGGATCACAGCTAAAGATCTAAATCATGCAGCCACAGCAGCCTGTGATGTGTATGTGGCGGGTATTGCCTTGCTATGGGCCTGCGACGGTAAACAAATGGAACCAGTTTTGGAGAAGTGCTATTGACAGTAAAATTCTAATTTTGCTCCAGCTCCCAGAACAGATGTACCTCAGAGTCCATAGACTGCAATACTTAACTGCAGCTACTCAGCTGTGACCTTCAGCCTCAGGCTCACTGCAATAAAATTTTCATGCAACCATATGGAAGAATATTTTAATAGAGATTTACTGTCAGTAACTGTCCCAAAGGAGCAAATAAGGAAGCTGTAACATATTGCGTACAGTAAATCAAGGGGACTTCAATGGAAAAATGAAACCTCCCCGAGGCAAGCATCTTTAAAATTACAGGCAACACTTTGTACAAATATGTGTACAAAGAACTAGTTATGCACTCAGTTAAGCAACGCAAAATGGTTTTGATTTTAAGATATATTTATTAGAACTTATTTATTGTATTTTGTATGTGCTAATGGGGGAGGGGGTCATCTCACTGGGTTCACCAGCAACTGCTGTGCAAGTTTGATTTCATCAGATGCGATGCAAATGGACAAAAGCAAAGGGAGGGAGCGGCAGCACTGAGTCTATGAGTTCACATGGCAAATTGCATCTCCCAACAAACACAACTGCAATGGTGCTCTCTCAGCCTCTTTGACCACATTGGAGGGTTTTAGTTAAAACCAATTAACCTCTACAATTTCTGGCTGTTTTCTGAAGCCTGGTGGAACCAGCAGGGAATGAATGGGAAACTCCTGCTGGAGTGCTCAGAAGGAACCAGGAAACAAAAATTCTGTAGCTTTGGAAGCATGTCAGAGTTGCTCCCTGTTGGTGCTCTTCTGGGAACCCTCGTGTGGGCAGACTAAATCTGAGAAGCATGAATCAGCAGAGGCTTGTCTATTTGGAGGTCTTTAGGGAGTTCATAATTCTCTTTTTAGGGCTTCAATCTCTTACCTTTTCCTTTGACAGTACTTTTTTTGGAATTTCTGCAAATGGGTAAGGCAAACAGGAATCTGAATTTCCCCTCTGCTCTCACATTGCATACCACGAGTTTTGTTTCCCTAACAAAACTAATAACATAACAAGGCAATAAATCATGATCAAGTAGATTAGATGCTCGCGGAGGTAAGACTGAGTTATCCTTTGAAATGTTCTGTACAGTCATGTAAAAGCCAGCCTACCTGAAAACACTCAGGTGTCTGTTAAGCACACTGACTCAGGAAGTACGTGATGAAAAAAAAGGCATAGCAAAGCCCAGAGAAAAAAAGTAGCCAAGTGGCAGGAAACAAATCCACCTTCTTGAAAGAAAAGTGGAGTCTTACACATGAGGGTCCCATCAAGCCACAAAAATGAGGAAATTTTAAAATTTGATTAAAGTAAAAAAAGTGAGATATTTATTCTTTTAGGTAAATCTCTGAGGGCAGAAGGCTTAAGGAGTGTCCTCTGCTTAGGATGGCTGTGGGGATGCAGAGCTCCGGGCTGGGGAGCATTGGTGCATATTGCTTTGCATGGGTGACCAGGAGAAGTAGCAGGGCTGTATCTGTAAAAAACTGTGAAGAAAGGAGTTACAATCATGCCATAAACCTGTGCATTTAGGGGCTAGGCAAAAAACACAGGAGAGAATGAGAAAAACCAAAATGTTCTCCATTTTTGCAAATAAGCACGCTGAGTAAAAGGTGCTGCACATCATCTCCCATATTCTCTTAGAGTGCTCTGTGAGACCCTGCATTTTAACTAATTAAATGGTGCAAAGTGACCCCTAGAAAGTAAAAAGCACTTTTAAGTTGTCCTTTAAGTTTGGTCCCTGAAAACATTGCTCCTTCAATCCTTGTGAGATGACTCTGGAGGCTGCTATTGTATCAGTGACCGAATTCCAGAAGAACTTTTTGATTTCCAGCTGCTATTTCAAAGGACAGACAAGTTTTAACTTTAGAGCATCTCACGCCTATTCTGGATAGCAATTAGAGATGTTTTAAAGGAAAAAGTAATCTTAAGAAGAAATATTTTTCAGTTGTGATTTTCAGCCATCTCTTTCTTTGCAGTTTGCAAACCATTAATTTCTGTGCTCTAAAATAGGATGGGAAACCGTGGGTAGCAGCTGTGTGACGCCCTCCTTTGCTCCTCACGTGTGCCTTATCTGTAAGAAGTCCTTACTTGTCATGAGTCTGAGCACATTCATTTCTCTGAGATCTTTCTGTGCTGTGAAATGTCAGCTACAGGCACATTTGGAAAGGCGGGCAGAAAGAAGATTTTAACAACTGAAAGTTATATCTCCCCCAGACAAAAATCTACCGCTTTGTATTTGGTTTGATTCTTTTATCATTGTTTGGTGGGAGTTTTGGTAATATCCCTAGAGTTGGATTCTGACATGAGGTTTTTTCCTTTTTGTTCCTATTTCCATCTTGAAATGCTCTGTTTGAAGAGTACCAAAATGAGAGGACTGCACAAGTTTTGTTTTGCTGAATGACTGTTGACAGAGGTTTTTGAGGAGAGACAAATCACTGAGTCTCTGAGCATCAGAGAGATTGTCTCTTCTTCGCTCAGTATCGTTTAATCACCTGCAGGCATCCCAATTACCATAAGCAGAATTACTATCCCAATTAAGCAGCAGTCCTTGCCACTTGGTGTCATTAGGCTTAATTTGGTTCCTTGGGAAGTGTCCTGATTAAGTTGATTACCTGATTAAGTGGGTGTACTCTATATGATGGGCCTGATGCATCAGTGCTTTATGTCTGTTCTGCTTGTTGATTAAAGTGCTGTTATGGCAGCATAGAAATAGAGCAATGCCAAGGTGAATCTGGCCCATTGCTTTTTGTAGTTGTTGTCCAAGCTTGCAAAACACTTTGTATTTTTAGCAGGAAGTTTCTCTACACAAATTACCCCTGGGTTTGTAATTCTATAGTGTTGGAGAAAATTAAATTGTGGAGAAACTGGACAGGCAGTTTGGGTTTTTTTCTTCTAAGAACAAGAAAGCAAAATTTGGTCTCTGCAAAGGGGATGGCTGATGTGGTGGAAATGGTCTTGAGGAATGCAAGATAGGAACATTTAGAATTTAAAGAGAGTGGGGAAAGAAAGAACCCTAATAGCTCAGTTTGCTACTGTTCTGCCCTGGTTTTCCATGCTTGAAAATATTGCTGTAGCATATCACCCTGAGCTAGAAAACTGTTGTCTGATAATACAGTCACAATTATGTTTTTAATGCTTTTTCTCTGTGTTTGTGGTTCTTGGCTACCTCTGGGTCTAACATGGAATATCAGAATGTTAGGAGCTACATGCATCCACTGGTTGACATCATCAAAATCAGTGATTTCATAGGAGAGGTTAATTAGGCATCCAAAAAAAAACCAAACCAAAACAAAACAAAAAACAACAACATTATTTCTGGCCCAGCCAGAAGTGAGAGGGAACAGAAATAAAACTAGTAAGGCAAAGTCTAGGCAGACTTTATTTTTCATTTCTATTGTAGGAATAAAACATGTGGAATACTGCTTAACTGTTCCATCTTTTAATATATTGACAGTACTCAAAATCCTCAGGTTAATCTTTGAGAAGTGACCCATATCAAAATGATACCTGTAATAGCACTCATCTCAGCTGCCTTCTGGCACATTTGTTGTAGGAGTCTATTTTGGGATGTTGTGTCTAGACTTGTTTCACAGCAGGGGAAGCAACACACAAACTTCTGGGGTTGATCCAACCTGGGATAGATGTTGGCTTTAGGATGAGGTGCCCTGTTAGTGTAAAGCAAGTCTCTTCAGCTCATTCAGAGGTTAATATTGGTGCTGTAGGCACCTCGACTTGAATCAAAACCCCACTTTTCACGGAGGTGCTGCTACTGGGTTGCAGATGTGCCCCCTACTTTTAGCAGAACACATTGAAAACAGAATCTGCCCATCTGGCATGAGATGGAGAGGTGGTATCTCACCTCACTTTTATCTCTTGTCCCTTATTGGTGCAACTGGAGTTAATACAGCTATTGGCAATTATAAGAACATATTCAATTTTTTTCCTCCTATTAGGCTTTCTTGGGGGACAGGAAGCAGTTTTCCCACCTGTCATGCCATTTATCCAAGGATGAAGGAGGAGGGATGCAAACCTGCATTAAGCTATCTTTCCTAACAGAAATCAGTTGCCCAGCCATGTCTGTTTGATCTGCCCAGCTGATGGAAGAGATACAGCACTAACTAAGCTGCCACTATATTTTCTAGACTATTAGCCAGCTTTTATCCATCTTTTGGTGCAAAAGGGGCTCTGCACAGTTAAAGGGCAGAAAGAAGGTGTTTTGCTCAAAGGGCTAATCAGAGCAACACCCTAGTTTAGGTGCTTTGAAAGCCTAAATATGATGGATGTGGTAACAGTGGATGTTCTCCATTTAAAAGATTCTTAAAATAGCACACAGCTGTTGTAATACCTGTGTCTTTCCTTCTTACCCATTCCTCTCTAAAAATCATTCATCCCTAAACACTCCTGCATGAGGACTACTTAGGGAATGGAGAGGTTTCATTTGTTAGACTCTATCCAGGGAGCCTCCTTGTAGAGGTCTAGCTGACTTTTCAGATTGATCTAATCTGTGCTAGGAAGTGACTTTCCTAGGAAAAGAACCTTTTCCTAGGTATTTTCTCTCGCATTTACAATAATTTCTTTAAAGCAGATGTTCTAGCCCAGACCACATGAAAGTATTGGTTTGGACAGTAGTATCCAAAAATGCCTTTTGGAGTACATGAACCTGTGAGATAGAGATGTGTATAATTAACTGAACTTTTAAATCTTCTTTTCCTTTGGATAGCTCAACTTAGCTTTCATTCACATCAGGATGGTGAACAATCTGAGCTGAGGAAATGATTCTGAACCTTGCTTGTAAGCACTCATGGGTCAGACTGAAAATAGGGATCCCCATTGTGACAGACAGCAGCTGGAGTATCTGGCCTTTCATACCAACATCTCCTACATGTGTACATTCAGCTGTTGGGACCTGAGCACGTGCAGCACATTATTTTCTCTATCTTTGCAATCTGGCAAGAAGCTATAGTGCCCTGAAAGGTTACAGATGTGGCTATAAAGTTTGCATGAATGCTTGCTCAGCTGCATGCATCACAGCTACTTGAGTCTGACTCTTCCTTGGAGTCAAGTAAAGGAGGAGCAGGGATTTCTGTAGTGAGTGCACCTTTAAAATAGTAACACAAACACCCACTGCAGCATAGGAGTCCCCAGGCTAGCTATAATTTGGGCTAGTAGGCTATATTCTGTCACCAAAGATCCATATGGGAGTGTTTCCTGCTTGCATATCCAGCTGCCTTTGGCTGCTTAGCCTGAATGGTTTTCAGAAGCATCAGTATTCAGCACAAGTCTGCAAGGAAGCTCAGCCTCCTGTAGATCTTGCCACACATGCCTCAGCTTGGCTTTTGCTAAATATTAGGCATAAACCATTTATTTATACTGCCTCTTTGTTTCTTGCTTCTGAAGATATGATCAATTTCCACAGACCTCAGCAATGATACTCACATTTGCGTCAGCGTGGCAATGGCTGGGATAGGCGGAAGTGGCCCCTATGGCCGTTCCAAGTGCATCTGCTCCCTGGGTAAAGAGTGATCTGTCCCTTGTTCCCTGCATGTGCCACACGTTCAAGGTCTGTTGTTTTGTTTTGATTGACCAAACAGGCTATGAAGTGTCGCTTCTTTGTGCCTGGATAAACATAGCACTTAGGCATCCCGTTTGAATATTCATAGCTAATGTACTTATAATGCTCTCTAAGACAGTACTTCAGTACTTTGTTTGGGGTCACTCCTTCTAAAAACTCTCACCAGAAAACTTGTTCACTAAAACACTAACAAGAAAAAATCCCACAGAAATGGTGAAAATATAACCAAATCCAATTCTTTTCAAAATAGAATGAATGAATGAATGAATGAATGAATGAATGAATGAATGAATGAATGAAT
>JACBWW010000080.1:886191-904282 GCA_020086605.1 Lanius collurio | reverse complement strand
TGAATGAATGAATGAATGAATGAATGAATGAATGAATGAATGAATGAATATCACTGTAAAGTATTTGCAGTAACCTCCCAGATGTATGTCATAGAATTTGGATGAACTTAGCTCAGAAGTACCTTTTCTTCTTTCTATTTTTTTAAGACTTTGCTTTTTATTAAGTTTTTGAACAACATTTTACAGCCAATAATAAGTAAGGAATATTGAATCTCATACAGTCTTTCCTAGCCTTCCTAAAGAAAAAAAGTGTTCTGTATCTACCAATACATCACAGTCTCCAAGAAAGCCTTGGTACCTTAGAACTGGGAATGGGCCTGGTTCACCCAAATTGAGTACTGTCATGCATTTTCTGGAGTAGGAGTTTTAGACTTGTAAATGTGTATTCCTATAGCTTTCAGTGAGACAAACCAGGATACTCTGTGCTCTGTCATGTATTTATAAGAGGAGATAAATCATCAGGATGTGTCTTGGGAGATTTCCTCTATTACAGACCTCAGAAATTTCATGAGAGGAGCTCATCTCCCAGAGTTCGTGTCTTCCTGAGGTCAAAACCTTGTAAGAACACAGCTATTCTAAAGAATTAAATGTGAACCTGATGTTAGCACTGATTTAATCTTGCTCATAAACTTCCAACTCGAGCCAAAACCTCTCTGCATGAGGATAGCAGAGATGACAGCTTGATGGATCTGAAACTTTAAGCATTGTGTACAGTTGGGATTGGTAAGTAGGATGAGGGATATGTAGAACCTTGGATAGTCCTTTTAGGATGTATATGATCTTCACAGTTTTGTCAGATGAAGAGAAAAGATGGATTTATGTGTTATGATGAAGGAAACTGGAACCTTCCTACCGATGAATGCTAGGAAAACTCTTACACTTTCTCCAATGAACTGCATGCCTGCATAAGCCAAGGAGATTCAAAACTGATGGTTCTGCATGCTAGGAGCCAAAACCTTCAGAGAGTGCAAGTGGTTTTGGAAGATCCCTCAAAAAGAACGAGACCTTCAGGTAATAAAGGGTATTTTTAGGGATTTTGGTTGATTGGTTAGTTAGTTTGTTTTTACAGTTAAAGGAAATGAAATAAAAGCCCTAACTTGATTTCTCCTTGTGAATTAATCTGTGCTAATTATTGCTATTCATAGAACAGTGTGCCCTCAAGGTCCCAAATGTGCAGAGACTTGTACAGCTATTTTATGTAGCTATTGAATCCAGAACTGACAAACAACTGCCTACAAAGTTAAAGGTACATGTCAATGCAGGATTTGCGCAGGAGGAGGGGTTTGGAATCACTGTTATTTTAAGAGCCCGAACAAAACAAGGGTGAGTGGAAAACATAACATTAATTCTCCTTATTCAAACACAATTCCAGATCAATTGCTTTCTTTGAGGCTCTCTAGCTAAGCCTTGTGCAGGAGAAGGTAGTAAGGGATCACAAGTGAATGACAAAATCAATCAAAGGCAGGAAAGAAAAACAGTCTCCTTGGTTTTGATAAGTATCAGTTCTGTTTCCTATGTTTTGGCTTCATCCACAGACAGCTGTAATCAATAATATCTTTCTTTTGACTTCAGAGCACTTTGGGTGAAAGCCTGCTGCTGCACATGGTTGTTTTCCACTTGAGTCTCTGAGCACAGCTGTGCTACATACTGGGCTGTGGTACAGCAGTCCTGGACCCTGCACTGTGCATGGTGTCCTGCAGTAATCCCAGCCCAGGTCTGTGGCCGGGACAGCTGCACGATCACAGCGTGCTGCTGCAGCCGCACCATCCTGCAGAAACATCTCATGCCATTGCCCTTGCAACAGCTTGTGGCTCAAAGGGAAAAGGGTGTGTTGGGTGGCATCAACATCACCCACCTCTCAACAAGCTATAGCTCACAGGGAAGTTACTGTGAAGAAGTGAGTGCATGGCATTACAATGTGGTTTTGTCTAGCCAAACTAATTGGGGAGTGACTTGTTTCCTCTCTTCTTTCTTTAAAAATTCCGTATCACCCCACCATGCACAAGCACATGAAAATGGTCATGATAATGTTTTGACCTTCCTGTAGGAAAGGCAAGGAAAAATGCAATTACATTTGGTAGATACTTGTTTTCCAGTTTCATATGGAGATGATGCAGTTCTAAATTACTGCAGAAAAGACACTCTTAGAAAGGGATAGAGAGTCTAAAATGTGAATAAAAATAGAAGCATCTTGCAAAAGGAAATGTAAACCTTTTGGGGAAAAATCTCAATTGCATTTTCTTGCTGTATTTTGCTGTATCTCTATGATTTGGAAGAAGAGGAAGGCAACCGCACAGTGGTTCATCCAGCTGATTTTATATATCTACATGTGGAACAAATCTCTTTTAAGTTGACAGAAAGTCTTGGAAAACACGTGATATTTAGGAAGTGAAAACAGGTGGAACAGACATTACACCTATGCAGAGAATAAAGTAGACATCAAGGCTTCTAACAAACAAAATTTGAGAGTTTCTCCTTAATGTTTAGATGAAATATGAAACTGAGACCATTAAGGTCTTACACTGTATATTCGTCACCTTGTTTGTTTCATAACGTAACCAGGCTGGGTTTTCCAGAGAAGTCCTGGTTTGCCAGATGTCCAACTTCAATGAAAATTCTCTTTGAGAACTAAGAGGGTGAGAGGGGTGTGATAATGAGAGTCAAAGCAGCACTGTATCTGTTTCCCCAATGAAACAGCACAATTAAAGGTGACTATGATATATTAAAATATTACAGCAAAGAAAAATTTCAGCAGCCAGCCTTTGATGGAAGGATATGGTAGGGAACCCCCAAAGTGTGAACAAGGTGTCTCTTGGTTCATGTGTTTTTGAGGTCTAATATTTGAGAGGTCAGTTTTAAGCACAGAGGCCACAGCTGTAGTCCCATCCTGTTTGTCATCTGCTGGGATCAGGTAGAAAGAAGATAAAGGGGTTTTTGAAAGGGGTCGAAGACTGAACTCAAAGGTTCTAAATTTTTTTCTCTAGAACTGAAAATACTTTCCATAAAATATATTTTATGATACATTCAGATGTTGCTCAGGCATTAAATCGGGCTCAGCTTTTAAATACAACCCTCACGCCCTGTTGCTATTTGTGTAAGACTGGGCCACCCTGATTCAGAGTGATAGTATTAAGAATAAGAAGAGTGACTTGTAAAGAATATAGAGGCTGAATCACAGAGCTGTACTTTGAAACATAAGTTTTCATTTAAAAAAATAGAATGCTTTTTTAGCAAGGAACTGCAGAGTGCTTTAAAAGGCTAATGATGTTATTGGTAGGTGATATATTTTGAAAATGGAAGACAAGGAAGAGAAAACATAATTTCCTCTAAATTTTGCATAAATTCTATTTCCTCTGTTATTGTCCCATAGGCCAATGGCACAGGTTTCCTAAAGCATCTGCTTCCTAAATTATACAGTACAGTTTGTTCTTTCAGAGCCCTGAATTGTTTCTATGGAGATCAGTGCAAACACTTAGCTCTTCAGGTCTATATAGGGATTATGAATTAAAGAATAAAATGGGAATGTGAAGTTGGGCATCTACATACATACTTAGGTACCAGTAACTTGGAATGCACTGGTGGATCAGCTACTGTGAAAATTCGCTTTGTGTTTAGATTCAGAGAGATGAGTGCCACGGTCTCCTGTGGTCAGAGACCCCTTGGCTGGGGTCTGCAAGTTATTTACTGATCAGTTGTATTTTATGTTGATTTCTTCCTCCAATTTCCTTTTAGTTAAGAGGACTCTTGCAATTAATCACATTTTTAGACATCTGTGAAGAGGAGTTAACATTGCTGGGCACTTAATGCAAAGCATTTTCCCCATGTTGCTACACAGATACCATAAAAAGCAGGTTAGGATTAGGAAGTGGTGATACTCTCCTATTGCAGATAGGAGGTACAAGTAGATTATATGGTGTTTTTGTCCAAAGCCTCTGGAAAGTGAACTGAAAAGTGAACTCTGACCCTATTTTCTTGTTTGAATGTCTGTAACCTCAGAACAGCTCTTCTACCTTATGTCCCTCACAGACTTTATTAGTGCACAACTGGGCCTTGGTGTCCCAGTCACTCAGTGTAATTATTCAGCAGTATCTTGGTGGACTTGGGTGCTGGAAGTATTAGATCTATTTTGCATAATTTATATAATTTACTCTTGAATGTCAGAAGGGAAAAGGAACCCCCAAGTTTGATTAGACACTAAATTCATTATTTCACATTAGAATTGCCTTCTCCAGAGGACCAAGGATACTTATTTGATTCAGTAATGAGAGCTCCAAAGGGTACTAATTTAGTAAGACTATTGACTGTTCATTACTCTGATGTTGCTCAAATAGCTGAGAGCATGTGTGGTGGTTAATGTGATCTTAAACATTACTATCTACGGTAAATCAGAAACAGGGCACAAGTGCTATAGCTGCTGTTTAATGATGTATGAAAAAGCTGCCTGGTAAAGTGCACCATTAAGAAAAGCTAAAACCAGTGCTGAACAAAGACCTGATGAAATATTGATACTTTTGCAGCCAGTATGATTTCTTCTTGCTTGGGAAGTGAAGTCTGGGTTTCTGAAATACCAAACTTAAGCAAAGCAATGCCATCAGATGGATGGAAGCAAACTATCTATTAGGGGAAAAAACAAACCACAAAGCAACAAGGAAAAATAATAAGCTAGTCTTCAACATTTCAGTGTTTAATTTATAATTGGGAAGACTTCCAGTTCAACCATTATTTCCTTTCCATTGAAATACTAGACTTTCCCCACCCAATCTGCAACTCTTTCCTCTTTCTTAGAGAAAGAATCTAATAAAAAAACCCCAACTTAGTAGGACAGTCCATTTGAAAAACTGGACTAAGGGATGTAAGATTCATTCCCCCTTTAAAAACTGTAAAAAGATTGATGCTTGGGGAAGTTTTCTCAGGTCAGATGCCATCATTCCAGTCCTTCTCTCAGAGATTCTTGGGAAAATCATCACACCAGCTGCAGTGGACTTGCATGTGCTTAGCAGGGAGAATGCTTCTCTTCTCTGCACACGTGTCTCTGAGATAATAGCTCTGTTCAGCACTGTCGTGTACATTGTTACTTAACTCCAAACCAGTAATGTGCACTCACTTTTGCCAATATTTTGCCATAGATCTAGTGTTTGTGCTTGTAGACTTGATTCCAGGACAGAGTTAATTTCTTTTATGCTAGGAAAGCACCTCTTTGACTCTTTATGAATCAAGGGTGAAACACCTGTGAAAATTAGGTTATTTTTATTTTACTTTCAGCTTCCTTGTTCTCCCTTCCACAAAACTTGGGCTTTTCAGTAACCAGGGCTGTGGTTGGTCAGTGCTGCTGCCTGTTTTAGCTGCTGCAAAGGTCTTGTGTCCAGACATGTGATGGAAGTTTTCACAAATCCGGGTTGTATCATCATTGTGGAAGCTGGCAGGGATCTGTGCTTAGTGGTGAGAGTATCTCTCTCACAACATCTCTGTAGTTTGTGTTGGGGGAAACCTGAAGTTTCTCCAACGTAGCTTCTGCGTGAGTGCTTTGTGGGCCCCATAGAGCCCTCACTCAGCCTGGAAAGAAATAAATGTGAAACAGAGAAGGCACTCAGAAATAGTCAAAACAGGGAGTTTAATAAAACAAAATCAAAAGGAAGTGCTTCTTCACATAGCATGTAATGAAATTGTGCTACTCATCAACACAGGATGTTGAAGAGACCTGAAGAATAAACTCAATTCAAAACAAATAAAATAATGGAATTAAGCAACTTTATTAGAAGAGGTCCATTGGTGGTTATTAATGAAGTAAGTGGAACCTCCAGATCAGGAAATCCTGGAGCCATTAATTTTAGGGAAAAGGACAATGTAAGAAGGAAAGAATCATGCTTCTCTGGCCCCAGTTTCGTATGGGTTTTCTATTACTGAGGTATGCCAGAGACCTCAGGTTGAAGCAGAGCAACCTTTCTGCTTAAAATATCCTGAAACTAGGGACTTGACTCAATCTGGGTGAAACCCACAGGTCTCTGGTCTGAGAGGGATGTTGCCATCTGCACAGTGGCCAAAACAGGAGGTCATATTTCAGGATTTGGCAAAGGTCTGGAGAGAGCCTCTGCTCTCAGCAAAGTCTTAGTGGTCAGTCTAAACTTGGGGGAAGCTCCAAAATGACAGGATTAAGGCCAGACACATGGTTACTAATGTGCAGCGTGGGCTCTCACCACTCTGCTGCTGCAAGAGGCTTTGTATCGTTCTGCCTACTCCAATATACACAATAAATCTACAGAGTATGTACACATGCAGATACATTTGTTGACTCTGGGAGAGGAGCAAAAAGAAAGAAGTATCAAGAATTATTTGCTCAATCTGTGCTCCAGCAGCATTTCATATTTTTTTGGGCTGCAGCATAACTTTTTTACAAGTGGGTACTTTAAAACCAAGTAATAAAAGAGATTTCAGAGATAATTGATGTAGATCTGTGGTATTGTGCAAGAAAGTGCCCTGAAGAAAGACCCTGAGACAGGCAGCTCATTCAGGTTGTAATTAGCTCACAAAGAGTAGGTGAGGGGAGGGAGCAGCCTCCAGTCTTTCTACTCTTTTCCTTAAACAAAGACCACCTTTACAAATATGTGTGTATTAGAGCTTTTGGTCTGCAAATTTCTCTCTTGCTCACACCATCATAAAAGATTCAGAGAGCTGTATCTTTTTGATTACTAATTTATGCTGTTTACAGGCTGGGTAAGGGGAAAAGAAGAAAAGCTCTGAAAACTCCAGGAACTGTGGTTTGTTATTAGGAGAAATCAGCATTCATCAGTGCTGTGCGGCCTGATACAGGACTTTATTTATTTGGAGAGGATGTGGGGTCCAGTTCAACAATGTGGGTTCTCAGGAAACTGACATAGGGTGGGAGCAGTAATGATGCCAGGTTTGGGGAATATTTGCTGAAAGAGACCTGACATTACGACGAGTCTGAGGCCAGGGGTCCTGGAGATGCCAGTTCTACCAAATTGTGGGAAAGGCTTTTGTGCTTAGCTTTGTATGCCTCCCTCCCACCACCTTCCCTGGATCAACCTGAGGCTGGCCATGCACAAAAATTCTCCCCTTTCCTGACACGTGTTACAGCCATAATGTCCCACTTGTATTTCCTAGAGGCCACAAAATGTTTTATCTACCTCAGGTGTGTGCCTACCTGGAAGCAGGGTAGCATTTTGCTCTTGCTTTGTTGTGAGGCTGCAGGACCACTCTCACCATCTGCACTGCACTGCCATAATCCCCAATTTCATTTCTCTCAATACCAAGCCTTGATTTTCATCAGATGGGTCAAGATATGCAAGGAATGTAGGTCCAAGCCCTTCAAGAGACCCACATGGGATCTCTGCAACTTTCTTTTTTTTTCTTATTTATCTTTTTCTTTTCCATTATTCAGGCAGAAATATGACTTTCCTCCTCCACAGCAGTGCAATTAGCACATTGAACATCTATGCATTGTAATTCCTTTGCATCTTTTCCCAGGATTTCTTAAACTCATTTGTTCATCTAAATATGTGACCAAAGCTTTTCCTCCCTTGCCTTGAATGGATGCAGACACTCTTTAGATTAAAATAAAAAATTACCTTGGAGTGCTATTGCTACTTGAGAGAAGCCAGAGGAATCAAATTAAGGCCATCACCATCATCACTATCCTCAATTCACACATTTGTGGGAAGGCAAATTGAAAGTTCAGCAGCATGACTGAAAGATGGAGTCCTGGTTTGTCATCTTTTCTTCTTGAAACTTTCACCTTAGTGATTTGATAGATCACAAGGATCCCTGTCTCTGAAACAAAGAAGTAAGAGATGGTCTTTTGCTGGTGGTGTAAAAGAGAAGACACAGCAAGCCTGTTGAGGATGCAATCTGTGTTAGGCATGGAAATAGTTGCATTGAGATCCCTTGCTTAAAGTTAAGCACAAATGCTGGCTGAATTGCTTCTCAAGCCATAGCATTACAGGGACAGATAATGTTTCCATTAGAAAATGAAAGGATGAAAAAATCAGAGTCATGCTTTAAAATATCAGTGCCCATGTGACAAACATAATTTAGACCATGGAATGTAGGTTTCTCTTTGCACATAAGTGGGCTCAGCTACTCTTTGTGTCTGTAGTTTTGTTCACTAGTACACACACAGTCTGCAGGTGCTTTGCTTTGATAATGTATTCCCAGTTCTGTTCTCTTTAACCTGCAAGGAGTTTCATCTGATGATGACTGGACTTCAAAAATTCACTTGTACTTTTCAAAAACCAAAAGATCTTAGAGAAATATTTTATTAATAGGAAAAGCTGGCCTTGACATCTGTACAAGGAAGGGAAAAGTAGCCATCATAAGTAAATGTTGTATTTGCTTTTCTTGAAGTTCAACAGGGCTCAGTGGTCAGGCCTGAAAATTTGCAATGTGCCTCCAAAACGTGCTAATACCCAGACACCAGCACGCACAAAAATCCACCCATCATGCCAACACATGCTTCTCTAGTTCAGAATAACCTCCTTCCCTGAAGGGCCACGTGCATAAAGTGCACAGCTCTTGTAACTGAATTTTAAACTCCTGAAAATAGCATCTTAGATTGGAAGTGCTGACATAGGCTTTGTGACAGCAGTGCCAATTTAACAGTCATACGCACTATGGAGTGTTCTTGCAACATTCCTCATCTGAAAGACAATCTGTGCGTGGTATAGACTAGTATGGTTAAAAAAAAATTGTGGGGGGAGAAAACCCCAACTGTGGTCTTGGCTGGCAAACTCCATCAACCAATGCAATCTGTGCTCCTGATGTTTACTGCTTGAAGCTAAATAGGATATTTAGCCAAATTTCAATTCCTGCTACAAATAAAGCTCAATTTGTGTGTGTGCATATGTGTGTGTGAGAGAGATGATTGCTCATTTAAATGACAACTTTATATATGATAATTACAGTCATTAATGAAGACACAGTTACTTTACCATAGATTACAAGGATAAAAGAAGATCGCCCAAGAATCATGTTCTGGTATAGAGTAGAGTCAATAAGAAAATTAGTCCAAATACTATCCGGAAAATTGTTCTTAAATAATGCCCTAAAGGTTAAGGGAACAATGGGTGTAAATTCAGTGGAAGAAATTTGAGAAACACACTAGAGGTCACTGTTGCTACTTGAGCCAAAGCTTTTTCTGCTTCCTTTTCATTTAAGATATTCAAGATCAAATATTTTAGCAGAGAAAAAAAGTACTTCTGTTTCTATATATTTCAAAGCATGTACATTTTGATATCCTGAAAAATAAACAATATATTGATACAGAATGGATGTTTGTGCTATGGTTGTGGAAATGGTATGTACTTTACTTATGAAGAACTTGGAGTCATAGGACAATGCAGTTCTATTTCGTGCAGCATCTTTCATAAAAATGGCATCCCCCAACACTTTATAGCTTGTAGCATTAAATAATATAGCTTTAAATTACAGAGATAAATAATCAGTAGGAGAGAAATTAAATGTTATGGGCAAGGGACAAAAGAAATGTTAGATATTTGAAAGCTGTGAGAAGGCATAAATTGCAAATAGGAGCCAAAGATAAATGAGGAAGCCAAACAAATAAGTTTTGTGATGTGGGAGAAAATACTTCAGTCTTCCCAAATTATTCATGAGCTGGGTATTAAAATGGGAAGCAATAGTTTTATATCATAAATACAGTCTTGTGCCTGGTTGTATTTATAAAGATGTGTGTGTGTGTGTGTGTGTGTGTGTGTGTGTGTGTGTGTGTGTTTGAGCAAAGTGTGTGTCTGAGTGTATATATATGTATTTATATCTGCAGAAGAAATCTGTCTGAATGCCCAAGCGTGTAGACACTCACTATAAATGCAGGACTAGACCATGGCATGTTACATTTGTTACAGATTTCAGCAATTAAAAAGGACTGGATTTCGCATAACATTTTTAACCACTGATATGGAGAATAAAATCATACACTTCATATAATAGGAATATTATCATAGACTTCAAAAGCAGAAGGTGAAATGTTCCTGCAAAACACATTTTTTTTTCTCTGAGGTCTTGGTTGTCTCTTGAATGCCATTAAATTTCAGGAGACAACCAGTTTCTCTAATAGCTCAAGGAGTTAAGCTTGATAGTGAGGAGTGTAAGTGAGTGAGAAGGCAGGTACATTGAATATTTCCAGAGAACATTGTTCTGTGTTTGGTCTTCAAGCTGTAATTATCACCTCATCTTTCAGAGTTGCCACTGAATTGGATATGGGTTTAGGGGGTTGCCCAGTGATGGTTGCTCTTTCTGGCAAGTCCTTACCTGCTAACATCACTGGGATCATAATTTCCAGCTCCTTGGGAATATTGATGATTTTCCAGCTTTCCCTCAGTCTTTTTGAAACCATGTGGATTTTTCCTCTGTAGATCCTCTGCCTCCTGTAAGTAAGAAACTCAAGGGTTATTATCCCACACCTGCCAATATCACCATTTTTAGTGATAAAGCATATCCTTTGCAATTTATCTGTGGTCTTACTGTCCCTTTTTTTCTGTTTGTTTGGGATTGTCAGGAATCTGGCAGCCTACTCGGCTACTGCACTAGCTGGCTGCAGGCTGTCTGGACAGTTGGCCTCTACCACAGGCACACAGATTGTTTCTGTAGCTCTTGTCTGTTGGTGGTCTGGCATCACTCGATTCTAGGGGTCTTCCAACATCAGCAGTTCAGGATTATATCAAAATACAATACCGAATTACAGAACTGGGAAAGTAACAGCAAGATTTTATCTACATATTCTGTATGTATACAATATCAGTTTATAGATTTAATACAAGTCAGGGCCATGTTAAAGCCTTAGGCTGGTCTTTTTTTCCCCTGGTTGCAATATTTATTTTTTTTCTGAGCCAGTTTCTTCTTATAGTATTAGGCATGGCCTATCTTTTCATGTGACTCCACTCAGACCTGTAATGTGCTATTTAGACATCTAAAGCATTTCCCGACACCAAGGTAGGTTTATTAAAAAGTGGAAATTTTTTAGGGTGAAGATTAGCAGCCGCTGAGGGATGAGGGACCAATGTGGTCAGTTTTCCACAGTGATATTTGTATGTCTATAATTTTCCTCTTGGCCATCTTTGGACTGAGAAATTCTCTCCCTTCTAAACAAATCAATACTAATGAGGGAAATAGGTGGAAAACTGGGGAAGTCACCCAAGCCTATATGTAAGAGCTGAGATGTTTGAACTTGGATGCACAGTCCGAGTCATCTTTGAGAAGTCTTATTTTGAGAGAGCTGCACAACCATTTTGTGGAAACTCAGCTTCAGTAACTTCTTACAGCTGTGAGTTTAAACTGGATGTGGCCTGAGACCAGTGTATGAGGAGAGGAGGGAATGAATAACTTACAAAGGCTGGCAGAAAAGTTCAGTTGTTTCCCTCTGATTTTCCTGTTCATATTGTTTTAGCACTGGTCTTTGACTATGTAACACCCGGCCTTGAATCTTTTCCTTTGGTCTTCTCTTGAACAAAGATCTTCTTGTCAAAGCCAGAAAAGAACAGAAAGAAGAAAAACCCCCATGTTTCAAGAGAACTTCTTCCCAGTTTGGGGTAAGCGTGAGGGATTCTGTGGTGTAAGAAAAGCTCAGTGGATGGTTCTGACCTTTGTAAGAGAAAATACAGCCCAAAGGATAAGATGTTTTGCCACTGGCTTTCATGGCAAGTTTATCTTCTCCAAATTTGTCAGCAAAGCGCCATCCCTCCTTCCTTTGAAGCCCACATCTAATTCCATTCCTAACATACAGTCTTGAGTGAGTATAATAACCAGAGATGGAAAATCTTACATGTTCTTTTCCTTCTGTCATTCCATCATGCTGTCATTTCCATCTTGAATCTCAGTGTATTCACTGCAGATATTTGTTGTGCAGACGTCTTCTCTTATGTGTGAAAACCAAGACCAAGGCATTGTGGTTGCCAGTGAGTTACACTGTATGGCCCAGCAGCTTGCATTGGAAGTCATAAGTGAGCTGGTGAATTCCCAGCCCTGCTATCAAGCTGGGCAGGTTATTTTCTCTTTCTGTTTTCTCTCCCATCTTGTTTTTGTACTGTAATTCCTTAGGAATCTGTTACTATGAATATCTGTTACTATGTGAATACACATAGGTGTATTCACAGGTGTAGCATAAGAGCTGCTAGACATTGCTGGAATGCATAAGTCGCTGGAAGACGAATTAGCAATTTTAAGGACTACAGTATTTATTTCCTTGCCAATGTTTTTTTTCCATGGTCATTTTCTCTTTGTCTATTCAGTGATTGCTTTCTCAGAATAAAAGCAGAATCTTACTTTCTTTATGAAGCACACAATGAAAATGTGAAAACTCTAGGTATTGCCTCAATATTATTGAGAAACAATAAAAACATGTCCTAGTACCTAGCAATCACTGCATGTGAGAGAAAGAGGCAGGAAATAAAAGAATCATGTTGCATACCCTTACTGAACGAATATTAGCTCTTCAGGGTACTGTATTATCACAATGCACTTAAGGAATCCAAATTATTGTAACAGTCTGAACCAAACTTGCTCAGTTCCTTCCCATTCACACAGGCACAGCTGCTGATGTTATTTTAATCAAAGATTTGATCAACAATATTAGGAAAAGAGTTAGCAGTGAAAATTAACACATATGCTTCTCACTAGGGAAGGGATTATTATTTTTAAATCTGCCTTTAGTTTCCCACTACCCAGAGTGATTTCTTTGGAGATAAGCATAGCAGCTAAAATGCTGTGTGCTGTATCTCAAAGACAGTAGAAATAGTTGTAGTGCCCAGGAATTTACCTCATGTTCATGAGGCTTTTTGAGGTTTTTGAAAGAAAACAATTCCTATCAGTTTTTGTATGAGGTGAAGGAGCTTTCCACTTCACAGTTTCATGTCTTACGTGAGCACTGTTGGATGAAGGCTGTTTTTCTTGCAGTTAGATTCATAGTATTAGCCTTTTAATTAAACCTGGGTGCTGGAAAATTATATCAGCCACTTTGGGGGAAAGAAATATTTTCTGCATTTACCCTGTTATTCTCTCACAGCAGGGTAACTCAGATGAATATTCCTATTTCCTGTGAGTGTCAGAGAGACAAGAAGTCCAAGACTGGGGTGTTTATGTGCAGAAGCTTGTCCAGGTACTGGAACCCTTTTCCTTTTTGCCTCTCATTCCCCCTTTCCCAGCCGACTTGGGCAGACAGCAGAGTGGAACTGTGAAGAGTGGCTGCCTGTCCCTCTTGGAAAGAACTTCCATTACCCTGTGCCACTGCCTTGGCCAAGTGAGCTAGCTTTGGAGCAGGATATGGAATTTCAGTTCCTCTGAATAGCCAGGGGAGAAGCCTTAAATCAGCCCAGTGCATTCACATCCAAGTAGGTAGCGGGGTCCAGAATCCACATAACAGAGCTGAAACATGATGGCACAAGACATTTAACTGATGTCAAATTTAAATCCCTATTAAAAAGAAGTGTTCTCTAGTCTGCACGAGGCCATCCATTCTGGTAATCTCATACCATATTTCTTTTTTTGTTGAAAGAAGACGTAGATTAATGACAGAATGAATCCCAGCAGAAGGAACGCACTCCTTATAAGGCAGGCTTGGGTTAGAGATGGTGGAAATTGTAACATAGGAGGACTTTGTTGGCAGAGAAAGTTGCATTTGTACCATTTATATTTGAAAATCCGTCACCCAGGTCAGCATAGTTCAGCCAAATTAACTCCATCTGGATAGATGGAGCTGAGGGTTGCCTGTCAGAAAAGGACCTAGAATGGCATATTATGACTTAGGGAGATGTTTTAAAAACTTCTTAGTGACTGTGGCAGATCCAGTCAGACAAAGGGGGTGGATGGGAGAGGTACATGGGGACTTCTCAAAGGGATGAAAAGGTCTGAACAACGCCTGTTCAGCCGTCTCTCCCTGCTACTCCGCCCCGATTTGTAGCTGTCTTTTAGAAAAATACGGTTGTGGCTCTCGATGGTCTTGAATTAATATACAATCTCTCCAGACAAGTGAATGTTCACTATTTGCTCTGCTGTCAGCACACGATATTTAGTGAGATTCCTGTGATGATTTCTAAAGCCTTGGGCTCTGTAGTCACATGAGCATAGACTCATTCCTAGCTTCTTGTTAAAAAAAAAAAGTCCAACTCCAGCCATAAAATAGAACTTTGATCCTCATGAGTGGAGAAGAAAAGGACAAAAGAGTGTTGCCAATTTGCGTGTTAAAAGGAATGAATGGCAAATGAAAACAAACAATGTATTTTTACCAATGTCACAGTCTTAAAACTCAACTCATGATGGAGAGAAGAAGCTGGTGTGAAGGTTCAAAGCAGCACGAAGCCTTACCATGGTGTAGGGAGGCTTGTTGTATTTAAGTCTAAATTGGTTGGGTCACCCATGGGTATTTAAACTCTGGTTAATGTGTAGGACTACAGATGTCCACACAACATGGCAGATCTCACAAAACAGGCATTCCTCTCCCACACATTGGCAAAGCTTGGTCTTGTTCAAGGCCACCCAAAACATCAGCAGAGAAAGGAGGTAGTGCTTTTTCCTTCCTATTACCCACCTGTTAGAGCAGTTCTCCCTCCCTCTCCTGGGGATATCTGTGCTCCCATCGCCTTTCTGTCCTATAACTGCCTTCATGGGAAGGTAAAGGTGTACTCTCACATACAACTCTGTGTTGTCAAAGCCGGTGGAGATGGAAGGTTTTGCTAAATATTCATTGGCCTGTGGAGAGAATCAATAAGGCCAGAATCCAGAGTGGAGTAAGGACGTGTACTCCAGTTTATCTTCAGATCTCAGGAGCAAACTCAAAAGTCCACTTTTTAAGTAAAGACTTCTCTAACTAATGCACTCCTCTTGGCCACAGAAAACCAATGAGAGTGACTGTGAATGGACCAGATATTCCTAAAGCACCTGGCAGCCTAGTATTAAAGGCATGCTATGTTTAAGATTTCTAAAGAAAGTGAGATTTAAACTACATGGTATGTGCCCACAGAGTGTGACATGGGGGGAAAACAGGAAGAGAGGGACACGATCATGTCCTTGTCCTTTTGTATATAGTGTGTGCAATATAGCTTTTTTTAATGTATTTTTTCCTCTTATATTTTTTTGATATTTAAATGGAGATAATTTTTATATATTACTCCTATGGGAAAACATTTTTGAGTTTTCATGGAGGAGAGGAGGAAGGAAAAATGTTCTACATCAACTGAAACAGATTTTATTTTTCTATTTCAGCCACTGAAGTGAAAAAAAAAAAAAATCAATGATTAGTGCAGCCCTAATCTGTATATTTTAGGGATCACATTATGCTGAATATGTGCCTTACAAACACAAAGTAAAAATCCATGCCATTATTGTGCCTGTTCTGTAGCCACTTTTCAAACTGAAATATCTCAGCCATTTTAAATGACATTTTTATTTTTGCAAAAATGCTAAAAGCAATTAGAGGGCAATATTGACTGTTCACTTGCCAAATTTCACTGTTCCAATGAAAGCTGCTTTTGAGTTACTGCATGCAAATGCAAAAAGCATCCCAGATCATTTTACATACATTACAAGTGAAACCAAAAAGAAATCACCATTTAAAAGAAAAAGAAAAAGCTGTTTATAAAGAAACACTTACTCCCAAGTTGAAACCACATGTCCACATAGAGCAATCAGTTAAACTTGAGCTAGGAACTCCTGGAAAAAATAGTTGTTTGCAATGCCATTGCTGAGAATCATAATTCAAGCAGAGAGGTTTCAGGCTGATGTTCTGCATAGAGAATGTTCACTACATGCCTTTGATGGGAGAATTTTGTCTCTTCTCTGTCAGTAACATGTATTAGTTACCTATTTAAGTTGTCTCTTTCTTAATAATTAAAAAAAAAAAAAAAATAGGAAACTCTTGCAGTACAAGTGAACAGGATGGATTTTCTGTAATTTTAGAAAATCATGGTCAACCTATCTTTACAAAATTCGAGGCTACCTCCAGTTCACCTGAAGGGCTATTAATTTCTCCACAGTGTGAATTTATGCAGCAGGGTCATTCTTAGAGAGTTGAGTAAAGGCATAGGTAAATCAACTCAAAACTTTTTGGAGGAGCTCAAACACAAGGTGTTGTTCGTAATGAGAGAAAATTGTCAGTGTCCTCTTGCAAAGGTGCTTTTGATAGGATTAGTTAGTAAGTTATCCAGGTTGATGGGGCAGGAAATTGTTACAGATACTGCTGTCCCTTGGGGATTTTCTCTCCATCCACACTTTGTCCATGCAGTGTAAAAGTCTGATACCTTTGGGGTGAAATTCTCAGGGTATATAGTTGTGTTAAAATCAGTTGGGTTCCACTGTTGGGGTAAATCACAGCTCTAATTTTCTATCTGCCATTAATGTATCTGTGGGCTATGAGCCAACATCTGTTTTTTCTGCCTCAGGGTTTGATTCTCATTAATCTTAGGCTTCTTTACACCTTCTTGGCAGTAAAAAATGTCCTTGCAGCCGAATTTTATTTATACCCATTTAGTGGCCCCCTTTTTTAACTTCTGACACACTTTTCTGCCTTTTTAATGTGCTGCCCTGAAGAACTCGTGAGTATTTTACTCCCAGATCAGAGTTCTCTTTACTGTGTTGTCTGCCCTCATGCATGGAAAACAGAGATTTTATCTGCCAGAAATGAATGAGTTTTAATTGTAATGGTCCAAGCAAATGTCATGATTCAAAGTATAAGAGGATCAATGGCATAGATGGGTTGCACAATGAGCCTGTGTAAACAGAAGCTGGGATATGAGATGGTGGAGTGGCTTCCTTTCCTTTCAAGAAAAATGTTACCATGTGAGGAAAATGGGGCTACATTTTCTGAACTGGGGAAAATTACCCTTTTTTTCACAAGGCCAAGTGGTGTAAACATAAATTTCTCAGCTCTCTTCCACACCCTGCCTGCTTTCACCCCCTTGACTTCTTAGGGAAACTGGGCTACTTTCCTGGGACATCCCAAACAGAGTTGATACATCTCTGCTATTTTCTGGTGTCTGAGAAAACGATTTTCTTCTTCAATTCAAAATAACAAGTGAGTGCCACACCATATGCTTTTGAGATATGAGACAGAGCAACCCTGTGAAGAATTCAACCACAGCCATGCAGAAAAGGGAAGGGGGTTATCTGAGTGGGGTGACACAGGGTGATGACTAGTAGGCTGCGCTGAGCCATTGTTCATTGGAACATAGTCTTTATTTATAAATTATAAGTAAAGATCTGCTAACTGCCCAACTGAGGATTCTTACTCATCTGCGCACTTCAGTCCAAGTGCAATAAATACAGATCAAATGTTCACCATCCATATAATAACAAGGACCTGATCCAAAGCACATTTGTATTTCTACAGGGTTACCTTTGATCACATTGTGTTTAACTGTGTTATATATGGATGCATCACTATTTAGAGGAAAATAAGAGATGAAGCTGAAAACAATTGTAATTGCCAGTTGGAACTCTTGGGACACTCTCTGAAAAGTAGCACCTTAGCCAATATCTATTCATGCATTTTGTCTGTGCAATTTGCTGTGCCATTTATTTTATATAATTTCATAATATTTTCAGTTTGCTCTGAAATTTTTGAAACAATTAAATAGGAAAATTAAAAACCTCTGATTTTTGAGGATTCAAAGTAATATCAAAAGTGACTGCAGTGGGAATTACAGGTGCTCTTTGGCTCTGGGAATGCAGCATTTGTATTTTGTTGGGTAATAATAAAAATAAGTATTATGTGGGACTTAGTGCCATATTCCCTGTGATGCTGCAGGAATGTCCTGCTTACAGAATGAAGAGCTCAAAAATTAAGAAAAATGTGCTGAGTGTGGCAGTTCTGACCTCACACCTCTCCCTTCCATGGACAAATTTTGATTTGATCTTCTATTACCCAATTGTATATCTATTTTATACAACATTGCTGCCTAATTGAGAGCACTGGATGGAACATGTGTAGCCAAAAAAGCAGTTTGTTTTGCACGCTTGTCGTTGAGCACAGCTTTAATTTATTATATATCATTCCTCTCAGTGTAAAATAAGTTTTGTCTCCCCTCCCCTCCCCTCTCCTCCCCTCTCCTCTCCTCTCCTCTCCTCCCCCCCT
>JACBWW010000080.1:825101-885845 GCA_020086605.1 Lanius collurio | reverse complement strand
GCAGAATCTGAGAGTATCAAAATAATTGAAGATTTTACCTTCAGAAGAAGCCCTGGCAGTATGTTTGTCCCAAATCCACATGCATGGATCTCCTCTCCTCTCCTCTCCTCTCCTCTCCTCTCCTTGCCCTCCTCCTTTTTCTCCTCCATTCCCTTTTTTATTTTCTTCTTTTTAGACTTACCTGTCATTCCCATTTTTGGCAGAATCTGAGAGTATCAAAATAATTGAAGATTTTACCTTCAGAAGAAGCCCTGGCAGTATGTTTGTCCCAAATCCACATGCATGGATTTAGACAATTTAAAGCACAAAAATTTCCTCTGGCTAGCATTTATTTAGTACAAAAAGTTGATGTCTCTGGAGAAAAAGTCAAAGAAAGAAATAATTAAGGGTGTAAGCAGAGTCCTTTGCATGTGCTGGTGGAGGCATCTGTGTGTCCCCTATTATCCTAGGACTGTAAGGGACATTTGGGCACAAGAACACAACAAAGTCACAAAGAATCAAACCACCTAAAAGTCTGCTAAGACATTTTTTCTGAGGGAATTAGCTAGGCTAGTAGCAAATATGACTGTCCCAAGATGTTCTTCCTCACTCATGTCCTGGAGATTATTTTACTCAGTGCCCCAGATGCAGGTGCCCTCCAGACACCCTCACTGCTGGTCTGCCTTGGAGCTTTGAACCACATCGAAGGCAGCCTGTGTCAAAGAATCATGGAATCATGAAAATGTTAAGGTGTTGGAAGGGACACTGAAGATCATGATCATCTCAACCACACTGCTATAGGCCAGGTTGCTCAAGGCTTTGTCCAACCTGGCTTTGAACACTGCCAGGGTTGGAGTATCCATGATCCTCCTGAGCAACCTGTTCCAGTGTCTCATCACTCTCACAGTAAAGAACTTCTTCCTAATATCCAATCTAATTTTACTCTCTTTCCATTTGTACCCATTCCCCTTTGTCTTGTTGCTACAGTTCCTGATGAAGAGTCCTCTGGCTTTCCTGTAGGTCTCCTTCAGATACTGGAAGGTGCTGTGAGGTGTCCACATGACATTTCCTTCTCCAGGCTGAACAGCCCCAGCTTTCTCAGCCTGTTTTCACAGAATTTCTCATCCTGTTTTCACAGAATCTCCAGTCCATAGGAGAAGTGCTCCATGTCCTGTTAAATGGCAAGACTCCATCACAATACATCACCCAAAAAATGAGCTCTTTCCTGCTGGACATGCATTTCTCTGACTTTCCAAGCCATACTGCAGGATCCTCAGACTAGATGTAAATAAGATGCCAAGGCACAGATCCTTCAATCACTTTTTAATGTATTAACTCTCCTGTTTCATCTCTTTGCTGTCTAAAAATTGATAAAGCAGGATTTACAGGAGTTAAAAACAAAAAAAAAAGAAGCATCTGTAGATCTTTAGACTTGTTATGTCTCCACTTCTGGGACATGAGTAAGGTTTCTCTAGAGATTTTTGGTTGTTATGGATGGGATGTGTCTCATGCCATTTTAGGTGGCAGTGAAGTAGAGATGCCTGTGTCTAAGCCAGTTGTGGACTTTTCTTCTTCTTGACACTGGGGTGTATCTGTCATACTTTTAGGCCCCTGCTCAACAGAGTACCAGGGCACATGTTTTACTTTAAAGTGCTGCTTCCAGTCTTTGCTGTGGAGAGGTGGCTTTGACCACCCCCCGAGTGCCAGGCTGAAGTAGCTTCTTAGGGTTCTTTTAATGGGATGCTTACAAAGAATAGCAAAAAATATTCCTCTACCTTCACCTTTGTGCTAGACAGCAAAATAGTCGTTGAAGATCTATCAACTAAGCCAGAATTACAGAAGCTGGAATAAAAAAGTTAGTTTTCAAAATCCTTTTTAAACTCATGCTTACAGGTCCTCATCTCCAAAGCAAGGTGTTGCTGTTTCTGTTACAGCTGTATTTTTTGTGTATCTAAGACAAGCTTTAAAACCCCTTTTTTCATTGTTGATTTTAAAAATATTACATAAATGTACTTCTTTCAGCTTTAGGGGAATTTCTTGGAAAAACTCTGTTCTGTCTTCTATTACTACCAGTGGTGGCCCACATAAGAGAAGGCCCACAGACAAGAAGTGTGGAGTTTTTTATATAATGAGGTGGAAAGAAAGGCTGTTCCTGCTGTCTTTAGCTAAACTGGACAATGTTTTTTCTGGAAAAAAACTTTCATGTTTCATCTAGAAAGAGGGGGAAAAGCCTTAGCTTTAGCTTCTGTATAAATATTTGCACAGTGTTAATTCTTAAGTTTGTGTGTTATCATCTTTAAATATTTAAATAATGATAATTAAGAAAAGAAGCACTGATTTTTTACAAGATAGACTGCATTCAATTATGTAGGGAGGTTAAAGCAGTGGCCTAAATGTACACAGTTCACTGAAATACGGAAGGAATAGATTTGGCTCAGAAAGTATGAGATGAAACTGAGCTATTTCAGGAAAGCCATTACAAGTGTCAGCCTGGAAACTGGCAATCTCTGCACCTGCTATAGATCCACATTAACACCAATTTCCACTGCACCATCTTTTGGCTGTTTGAATAAGAACAGCACAAATTTGGATTTCAGAAGACCTTACTAATGGCATAGTGGAAGAGGGTGAAGCTACAATGACTTCAAGAAGGAAAAAAGGATAGAGCAGCTGACAAAGGGTCTACTGTATATTCAGAGGGTTTTGAAAGCTGGGCTGATGTTAAAATTAAGCTTGTGGACTGATGTGAAAATTAAGACTGTCTCCTTGAAGCTTCTGGCAGCTGCTCTGAGAGCCCTGGTTGTTATAGAGCAGTTGCATCAACACAGTAAGTGACACCCTTAGTTACTTGGATGAGAAGTTATATGTGGGTTTTGCTCTGCTTAACCTCCTTACTTTGAGTTATTTAAGGATGTTTACTTGCAAGGAATAGGCTGTTAACGAGTGTTTTCTAGGCTTTGACTGTTTACTTTTGCCAAAGTAAAAGTACCACTTTCTACTGCTCCACCCAAATACCAAAGCAGAGGTGTTCAAGCCTAAGCCCTTGATCTGAAGGGGTCTCTGAATTTTGGAAGTGTCCCTCACGCTAACAGTGAGCTGACTTTAAATCCTGTGTCTGACCAACTCCAGAATTTCTGAGATTTAAAAAATTAACTTCAGATTTGATATTTGGCCTAGCTTCTCAATGAAAATGGAAAATTGCATTTCTTCAGCTTTCCTGAAGAACAGCCTATGCCAAACCTGATGAACTTGAGAAAAAAACAAGGACTAGCAGAATGCTATACCCCATCTCAGACAGAGCTCAGCAGGAGTTTTGAGGGACTGTTTTGTGGGACTGGCCCCTCTAGCTGAAAATTTCTTTATTTGTGTCTGAGCTCTGCAGCCACTGGGGTTTGAGACATACACAGGTGTGCGGTGGTGAGTGAGCCATTTATTTTGCTCAAAAGAGGATATTTGTGATGAGGGAAATCACGGATTTTATGTGCTCACATTTTTTGATCCCTCTTAAGCAAAAAGGGAACATTTAGAATGCCAAAGTCTTGTCTTAATATTTCACGGAGTTAAGTCTTTTATAAACGCATGCTGTAAATGGCACTATAAATTCTCCACTATGGAAAATTGCTATCTAGTTTGAAATGAGGCAGGATAAATAGAACTATAAAAGGTTACCTGGAGTAAACAGATAGGGTTTCCAAAATGTACCACATGAGATAGATTGGAGCGCATAGTAATCTGTTTTCCATGCTTAACATATGATCAGCATCAGCTGAACTCTGTAACTGAGCTGCCATCTGTATCAATCCTGTTCCTAGATGTCTTGGCCCTGTTAATGAAATCTGGAAGTGGAATTGTAAATGGATTCAGTGAATGGTAGATGTCAGCCCATTGCGTGATGGGCAATCATCAATCATCCACTGTCAGTTATTTCTGTCTCAGTGAGTAAGCCTTTATTTAAAGCATAAAGTAAGAATGTTGCCAGACCACAGGAACAAGCCCTGAGCTGTTTGCAGGTGCTGCTATTCACAGCTGCCAATTAAACCCCTGACATTTCCATAATGGCCAAGAGGCAAAGCATATGCACTTGATATAAACATTTTTGTAAAAATTAATCTCAGTTTATCAATACCTCACTTCACTTTTTTTTTTTTAATTTTTTTTTTCCCAGAGCAACATACAACATCCTGCTTTTGGCCTATTGTTTGTTTGCTGTAGAAAGAGAGAAATACGAGTTGGAAAGCAGCCAGGGCATTCATTTCCCCAGGATATACAGTAGATTCCAGTGGCTCATTTCAACCCTTAATTGGGGAGGGAAAGCACAGTGGTGAGGAATTCCACCTTCAGAAAATGCTGTGTGTGCCCCTTGCCCCCCAGCCATGTGCACATGCTCAGCTCCAGCATTTCTCATCACATGCTGGCCCTTACCTTGGTAAAAATGTAATGTTTGGTTTGGCCAATGCTGTTACTGAAGTTACCCAGCCCATTGTGGTTTATTGCTGCTATACCAAAAATTTGCCTTATCTGTAATTTTATACAGATCTATGGACATACTTCTTCTGTCTGGTCCTTCTCATTAACCCCCCACTATCTGAAAAAAAAAAAAATCCAAACCACCAAAGCCTAAATATGTGAACACATTTTAATATGCCCATTATTTTCTTTTGGGAAGCAGAAAAAAATAAATTGTTAAAAACATTCGTCAGTATTGCTGCAAATTTATATATATTTTATAAAATTGCTCGTGATGAGCTAGGGTGTGATTTTTTTTTCCCAGAGAAAATATTTTCATGGAATAAAAAAATTATATATTTCTACAGAAAAATAAACTGCCTAGTATTGCCACCTGACAGTACAGTTTGGAGGACATAAAACTTTTCAGAGGTTCTTTCATTTTTTGCTTTCAGCTGTTTATAGTTCTTCAGGGGTACCCTGATCTGTAAGTAAATACAGAAGAAGAAAGAACTGCATTCACATTTTGGAGGAGATTTCATTACATGCTGATTTCTCTGCCCCTTTTTGCTGCAAAGGCTAGACAAGGCAGAACACTGAGTGGGAAACTGGATAGCACTGGGGCATTTTAAACTTGTCTTCTTCACTCTTTGTGGTACTGAGAAAGATCACATAAGTCATCCAGAAATTTGAAGTGGATTCTCATGTTTCATACTATCTGGTTATAAAATATTGCACTATTGGAGGAAATTAATTTCTATAGAATTTTGTTAACATGGTATATTTAGAATTGATATTAGAGATCTTGCTGGCATGTGGGTTCTAAATTGGGTGTAATTGTTTGCCCAACAGCTGTGCCAGTGCACTCATTGTCAGATGCAGAGGTACCAGTGCAGTTTTATCAGCATAACTTATTTTACTTCACCTGACGGAAACAAGCCATCCTGCCTTAAGCATTTCATGTCAGTGGAAGTGTTTAAGTGTATCTATACTGAGTAATTTCCTACCTATCATGGATCTGAAATTTTAAGTATAGATTGAACTTTGCTCAATGTTCTGTTTCTCTTGTCCAGGTAGGTGCCTTGTGAAGTTCCACATTATTTCTCATTTCAGGGATAGTTGTTGCCTCAGGACTATGGATTCAGCTATTTCAGCTTATTTTCTAACAAGTTTCTTAAGTTTTAAAATTTTCTTTTTCATTCAAAACTACTCAAAATATTTGAGATCCACAAAAACATAGTCTTTAGATATTAAATAAAAATGTTAAAACATTAGTAATGTTTTATTAGGTGTCTTTAAAATTTGAAGGACAAAACTGGCTGAGTTATCCAGGGTAAATCAATTAACCCCACATATATTGCTGTTTTATTTTAAAATAAAGAAAAAAGAAAGCCCCAATTTAAAACTGGCTCACTTAAAAAATCAAAAATAAAAAAATCTCCCAAATCTAAGTACCAAGTGCTTCTCTGTAGCATATCTTTGTGGCTGTAAGGCAATTTCCTGTGTTTCAGATGACTCAATATTCATTACCACCCGAGATGACCATCTACTTTGGGTAATTCCATGTAAGCAGAAACCCCTGAGGTCATGCTGCTGTGTTGTCCCCTCTGACTTGGCCCCCTTGGTCTGAGCTAAAAGGTAACTAACACATGCTGGGCTCTGTTCCTGTGCTCTTGTAGTTGTTAAGGCAATAATAACAATATTGCTCTGAGTATGTCCACATGACAATGCAGAAATGCCCAAGCTGGCTGTAAATGAACCATTGTGGATACTGGACACAGTCAAGATGAGACAGCAGAGAACACCAAGAGGACTAATTTACCCCGCTTTTTGGCAGTGGTAGCTCCATATGGGCTAATTTATCCTGCCAGAAAGCAGGCTCATTTATGGTTAGCTCATTTACAGCTAGTCTGAGTACTGGAATTTGCAGTGTAGACATATGTTCTATTAAGGTGACAAGTGTGTGATTGTTTTAAATAAAAATATGGAGTTTGGGATTTTGAATGTACCTCAGGGCTTCCCTTGAAGGTGGTTTAAGAAGTTGCCACGTACAACTGTCTGTTCTGCAACTTCTGCTGAAGATGATATTCCCCATGAATCAGCACACATGCACACCTAAGAGCCTCATGTGTTCACAGCACAATATTTTAGCTTAAATCAATGAAGAGGATATGCTTACATTTATAATCTTACTCTAAATGATGAACTGAATCAGAGTGGTTGTATCTCTTGGTGTGGCAGAAGCAGGCATACAGCTTGGGTGATAATGCTCCATATTTCTCCTTTGACAGAACCCAAAGAGACCTGGGTGCCAGGGCCCATGGAAATGTCTTTCTGCTTTCCAGTGCATTAGTGGTTGGGCACCTCGTTCTCTTCATATCCTGTCAAAAATATTTGTCTTTTAAGGTTGTGGCACTATCTAGTCTACTACTGTAAAGTCTGATCCTGATAAAGAAAGCAAAGCACAAACCCAGATTTCCAGCCTGAAACCAGTGAGATTGCTCAGATGCTTAAAACATTTTTAAATTAAAATTTGCTTATTCAAGTTATATCACCTTTAACTTCAGGGAAGTTAATATATGTGAACACTCCTGGTACAAAGGGATACTGGCATGTAGAGAAGCACTTTGCATTTATGAAAGCAAATGAGTACCAGTAGCCATTCTTCCTTCCATTGCTGCACTCATGCACGATGAGCTCCAGGTTTGTCTCTTGCTTCCCTGCTCCTGAGGCTGCCCAGCTATGATCTAGTGTGCTGACCTTACTAGCCAACTAATGGCTTTCATGCTGCTGAATCCCATCAGGAACTTCATGTCTCTTGTGGTAGTCCTCATCTATGGCTAACTCGTATTATCGTTGGCATGCTTAAAATTGTGATGTTATGTTTCAAATGTTTTTAAAGCTGAAACACATAGGCTCTTTTATTTCTCTTCTGCCTTGCAGGATTATTTTAGCTCTACACATGCAAAACCTCATATTATGCAAGAAATTAATCATATCAGGGTAAAGTAGCTACTGAAAAATTGCCAAGCACCATAAACATTGGTCAAGATGCAGGCCAACCATTTGCACAGCAAGTAATTGAAGCTAGAGGTTCACTGGAGCGATGCGTAACTTTTCATTTTGAATTAGAAAGCTTTTCAAACATAAAATGATATCTGAGAAGACTGCAGTACCTAAAAGGTTTCAGTAAACACAAAAAAAAGTGTTAAAATATGCTGGAGAGATCAATCATGCTTTGTGGTTACTTGCTCCACGTAGTTTCACACACATTCTCTGATAAACAATGTCCCACACACTCTGCCCAGACCCATTATTTTCTTCAGCACCAAAGCGTCAGGGGCCAGATCCTCATTTGGTTTAAGTCAGCAGAGCTCTGCTGAGGTTGACTGCTTGCCATTGATTTATGCCAGCTGAAGATCTGGCCTGAAGAGTGACAAAAATATAATTTTATGTTTTATTTATGGGTGTAAAACAATAGTCCTAAAGGGAGCAGATGTTCCATGTCAAGGGAGGAGGTTTATTAAATGCAATTCCAGACACAAAAGCTAATCTCTGTGGTCAGGGAAGGCATGAGGCCTGTTTTACATGATGAACTTTAATTGAAATCTTGCTCTTTTGTGTTCATTTATTTCTTCTATTTGGGAGCTGACAAGCATAATTTAAATTACTTACCAGCTGCCAGACACCTTAAAAAACAATAGATAGTTGTCTTAGACACCTGGAGAAGGTTAGACAGTCTTCATTTGTCTTCCCAGTACCTGCTGAAATGGCATTAATTTGGTATCACATATTTTTAATTAAGTGGTCACTTCACTAAAGAAATTTCCATCTGTTTCAGATGGAGCTGTGGGGAGAAAGATCGCTCAGTTTTATGGAGAGTTTTGCAATTGCAAAACGTCTTTTTTTTCCAATTTGGAATTAAAACCAAAGGATTTTGAAATCATCTCAAAAAGAGAAGGGAGTGTCTGCCTCTAAGTCACAGGCCCCAAACCTCTTGTTGTCCCAAGCACCAGAGCTATTCCCTTTGTGGATGATGGTCCCTCTGTACGGCCTAGAGCAGGAGTTCCCTGGCTGCCAAAAACTGAAGTTAGGGAGCTGAATGAAAATCAGTGGCAAAAGCTTGCTTGCAGGAATGTCACAATTTTTGAAGCAGTCCTCATCATGTTTTCTTTGAGTGAGGCAACATATTTGACTCCCATGCCACTGTGCCACCCTAAAAAGGGGAGAGCATTCAGTGATGCACCTTTTGCTTGGGTTTAAATGCCACAGAAATGTACCGAGGTGAGATCTGAGCTCTTTAGAGGCACACAGCAATACTCAGCTGAGCAGTGCTGATTCACACCAGATAAAGTTTTGACCAAAATGTATAAGGATGAGATTTTTTCCCTGACCTTCTGTGTTCCTTCCCACACCCTCACAGTCAAGTACAGTACATGGACAGCTGGAGAACAAGCTGTACTTATCAGAGGCCAACAGTAACATGTAAACTGGAGCTTCAGAAAAGAGGATAAGTAGAGGAAAATTGGAAGTGAATATTCCTGTATTCTATTAAAAGAGAGGAACAAAAGTAAAGCCTGAGGAAGGTTGTGTATGGAAAACAAAATGGAGAAGAGAGCTCACCCCGATGTGTCAGCTTGGGTGGAAATCCCAAATTTAATGTGTTATTTTGTTCTGAATCAGGCTGAGCATAACAAATTTGAAATTGTCTATGAACCAAAATTAGAAAAAAGAAACCGAAGGCTAAGCTGACAATGGAATGCAGGAATGCTGAAACATTTCATTCATGTTTCAGCATAATTTTTTTTTTAATTCATGTTAGAAATCTGGTGCATCTTCATTGTAACACTTTTCAACATAAACAGCAGCAACAACCACAACTTTCCATTCTATAAACATCAAAGGAGGAGCTTCCAAGGTTATAAAAATGCCTAATATTTTTTAGCCTCCCTGGATAAGAAGTTAATGGAATAAGTTTTTCACAACAGATTTTTTCTTTTTTTTGTCATAACATTTGTTTCCTTTCAAAGCCACTCCGAATAACATTTCCAGTTGCACATTTCCAAAGGCATGACTCACTTCATGGAATGGAATATGTCTATGGTAAATGTATTCTACAGCCACACTGGGCCTTCTAGACTCACTTTTAAGCCTCCCAGTAGAGAAGCAGACCCTTTAGGACACAGTCTCACCTGTTTTAAACCTCTGCTTCAGGATGATGTAAATTGGAGCCCGGAACTTATCACCAAAAAGTAGTATAGGGTGACTAAGGATCAACTTAGTTTCACCCAATATTCTTGTCCATGGGGATAGTGGTAAAGAGGTCACCATCTCCAGATACCATATGCAAGCAAGAGAAAGGTTTATGCATTGGAGGGAAGTCACAGAAGGATAATAAAATACTCCAAAAATACAAAGGGCTTAGTTAGAAGGAAGGATGAAAGCGCCTAAATGTACACAAATGCAAAGTGCAGGGCAAATATGTTATATGCTTAATCATCACTTCAAAAGTGAAAACAAACTGAGGGACAATAAAATTTAAGACTTTCCAGGGAAAGAAAATAGAGGGTGAGTTGTGATAAAGGGGGAAATAATTTTCTTATCAGATGAAGTTTAGTCTGGAGACCAGTTTTCAGGAGAAGCAGTAGCCTCAGAATTTGAGTAATTTCATACCAGAGCTTGGAAATGCACAATAGAGATTACTCCTGTCTGGGAAGAGAATGAAAAAAGAGGGTCTACTGCTCTCATCCAGCCCTCACTTCATTCAGCAGGAATCTTTTCCACTGACCGAAGTGGGATTTGGATCAGACCCTTTTTTACCTACCATATTGATGTCTGTCTGAAAAGACTTAGGAAAAGACATGAACTAGAGCCCAAGTATGACTCCAAGAATGGCTTTTTTGGGCTGCTGTAAGGAAAAAGGCAAGTTGCAGAATATTATGAAGCAGGCAGCTGGCAAATCAGAGGTACTGTTTTACAGCTGCAAGCTGAGTCAATCTCTAAAACGTCTTTACGGAATTAAATGACATTAAGCTTGGTGTCAGTAATTCCCTTAAAACTGTAAGCAAACACTTCTCGAACAGCAGATCTAAGGGCAGCGTCATCGTTTGGCAACTTTTGCTTTTGCCACAGCAGGGCTTTGCTATCCAGTGTACTTTATTTTTACACCCAGTATTTGAAAGAGGTTTTGCTATGTTTAACAAAACATAGCTACATTTTATATCTGATTCAAAAGAAAACAATAATAATAGAAGCGGGGTAACATTTTTGTGTATGCCTGAGTGATTCCCTTTGCCTGTTTTGAACCTACCTAACGGCAAACCTCACTTCATTCTACGCTGCTCTAATTAATTTGACAGGACTGGAAACTTGCTCTTCCTGTTCACACTTATTATTCATCTCTTCAGAATGCCCTGTAGGGAGTATAAAGCACAATAAAGCAGTATTTACCAAATCCCTCAATGCTAAATACACCTTTTAAGCTGACTCTGCACAATGCCAGCAGTGAGAAGATCTGACTAAAGGGCAGCCAAAGAAAAACAACATTTTCCAGAGCATCGTCTCTTTACACATGTCTAGCAGGTCTCAGGCAAGGAAACTATGTCTTTTTGCCCCACTTCAGACTCTACAGTAGGCTCTGGGGATCCAAACTTAGTCCTACTGTATCTGAAAGTTTTGCCGTAGCCAAAGCAAATGACAGAGTGATCATACTCAATAAGCTCTGATGTTAGTTCACAAGAGCCACTGAGTAATTTCATACAGGCATATCTTTTAACCTTTCATCACCCAAATTAGAGACATCATAACACAACATAAAACACATCTGAAAAATCCATTGGAGACAGGAACTCAGAAAAATGCAAGTAGAAATAAGTGTTTTGAGATTTAGATGTCTTGAGAAAACTGAAATTCAATGTTAGGTTTCCTTTTTTAAAATTCTCACTGCAGAAAGGGACCTCCTATAAACACACAAGGTGATTAAGGAATTTAAAAAGTGAAACATGCTTATTTGCACACACTGGGGAAGTAGCTCAGACATTTCATATTTTAAAAGTGAAAGATCAATGAAAGAGATTTTCAGCAGCAAGTTACCAGTTGGGTCCTCAAATCTAATCATGAGCTCCCTTTGCACTTTTATGCCTCTAAATCTCACTTTACATGAAACTAAAAGTTAAGTTTTCAGAGTACCTGAGAAAATTTCTACATGGCATAGGGCAGCATTGTGCACAAACACCCACATCTGCCCTAAATGAACTAACTCAAGCACCAAAAGGGACAGAATCACTGTAGCAGAGCAGTTTTTCCATCTTTCCACTCTTTACCTCTGTTGTAGTGCAGGGAATCCTCGCACTGCAACATACCTCCAAATATTTCTTTGTGTGGCATCCACCAGAGTTAGATGCCCGAGTATGCAAGTCACTGTTTTTAATGGGGACTTACTTTCAAAGAGGTGAGGAGAAGCAGATAGGCATTCAATGGGGTTTTTCAATGCACATGTTATAAAGGAAACTAACTGCACTTACATGCTTTTGAAAATTAAACACTTTCAACTCCTGAAAAAATCAGAGAATTAAATTCCTGATATGCTTCTGAAAAATTTGAGTCATTTTTCCTATTCCTGAACCTTCTCATTCATATTTAATGGAAAAGCATGGACGCAATCACACACAGGTTTCCTTACTCTCTTTAGTCTTAGCGTTTCTTCATTTATCCACTTGTTCACCTATGGAAAATTTAAACACTATTCCTTTCACAGTCACAGAGTTCTTACACTGATGTTACACTGTTCATCTTTAGGCAAAGCTTAATGAAGACAAACAGCAGACTCCCGTCAGTTCAGCTTGGTTTTGGATCAGATCCTAATAGAGAGGAGTTGGGCTCATTGAATTGTACATAGAATAACAGCTCAACTCCTTCAGGCATAACTCCTCTCTGAATTGCCCACTCTAAGCAGATTGAATCTGGAATAAAACCTTGGATAATTGGGAGTAGAATGGGTCCATTGACTTCAAGAGGAACTACTGCATGAATAAAAGGTGGGCTGGCACTGGCTTTTGCTGTGTTACATATAAAAGATGGTTCTTGAAAGTAATTAATCCTTGAAAAGATCAGCTGACCCATCTCATTGTTAGCAATACATTTTTAATTATTCATTTTAGTCAAGCATCATTTGAACACAAGTCAATTTGCAATTTCATTAGAGTACAGAAAAGGCCTGGGGTCTATTCCCAGTAAAAAGGAAAAAATCTCTGGCAAAATTTCATAAAAGATGTTAATCCTCTAATTAATTTTATGTATCAAGCAAGAATTAATATGTCCTGCTATTTAAGCAGAAGTCATCTTGCCAAGAAATGCATTTTGTCATACCTTCCCCTCCAGGAAAACCTCTTTACAAGCTTTGTGGCAAAACACCCTGGCAACTAATGACTAGCTTTGAAGCAACATTCACAGACCATTTGCTTTGATGACATTTGGAGCTTTTTTCTCCCCCCCACTACTCATTCCAAAGTCTATTGTAAGTGTAGTGCTCTCACTGCACTGCTTTTGAAAACTAATCAATAAAGTAAGATTTGTCAGGTTGCATCTGAGGAATATCACATCTTTTAACTCCCTTCTTGGTTGAGCTGCTGTACAGATTTTTAAACTAAACCTTATGAACAGATTTGAGTATGTTATACATACTATATTCACAGGCACACAAGTGTGACGCCTTTCTTTTTCTCCCTTATATTAACTTCAAAAGCTTAAAACTTCTGCCAGTTAACCTTCCATAAAACTGACATTATATGGTCATCATACATAATCAAGTGATGGATTGCATGCCAAGAAGTCACAAAGAACAAATGTTTACCCTTATTATAACTATGACAATTACAATATTGCAAAAATGGAAAAAAAAAATTACTTCATTCCATGTTAAAGGACTCCAAAGAAAACATATCCATGTTAATAAATACTGAAAAAAATTTTTGAATAGCTCACCAGCATCAGCATAAATCCTAGAGTGAGGCAATCTGTACTCACAGAAATGTATTGAGATCAAAATATGGCCACAGAGTTTCATCTTTATTCTAACTTTTGAGTTTTTTTAATCAATGCTAAAATCTTTAGGTCTGATTTCTTATCTCAATGGCTTTGTGTTATGTGTCTTAACCGTACCTCATCTAATTTAATAAGATGCAAGCTAAGGAAGTACTTAAGTTACTTATCAAGGGTTTCAGATGACACATTATTATTGTACTCAAAAGTCAATATTTGCTAATCATGTTAGTAGAGGAACTGATCCAGGGCTACAATCCTTGAATTGCAAAGGCATTTAAGATTAATTAAACCTGTCTTCTCTTCACTCAACACATACACACATAGCACAACACCCTCACCCCTACCTCTCTTCTGAAATGGACAAGTCAGCATCTCTGTAAGGAAAACCTTTCTAGTCCACAGCTTTAGGATGAAAATCTCTTAATTTTCTCAGCTTTCTACCTCCACTGTTGGGATGGTCATTCTGAGTCAGACTTCATGCACCAGAGTAGGTCATGTTCAGCATGTTGGGGTTGTGCCCCTTCTCTTTGACATCAGTACAACATTAAACCAGGCCATTGTATTCTACCTGGGATCTTTGCACAAGACTGCAGTTGATATCGAGGGAGAGCTGCATGCTGAGCAAAAGCAGAGCCAATCTGGCAGTGTGACACAGGCTGAAAAAGCCTGACTGCTCATCTTGTTTCAGTTGGGATTGCTCATCTAACAATCTCACACGTTAAATGTACTGAAGTGCTGAGCAGGTCTTATTCCACACAGTGGCAGAAGAGCAGTGATTTTATGCCGTACTATTTATTCTAATTTTCATTTTGTCATACATAATGGGAACAGTTAAAAACTGATCTATGTCTTTCTCTCTTTCAAAGCCATTGTTGAATTTGGTGTGTATAACATGAAAAGATTTAGCACATTTCCTAGGGCTAGGTGCAGCGTAAGCAGGTAATGTGCAAGCTTCCACAAGCAGACTTGCCAGTGCACAGTCAGGCTGGATTTGCAACTCTTCTGCCACAGCAGCCTCAGTCTCCTCTGAGTGTACCATCAACTTCTCAGAGGCCATGTCAGTGTCTGGACATGCACATTTGATTAGTGATGTGGTGACTTCCTAATAGGATCATATATTTATTCAGAACCTGGCTTAGAAGCAGGTACAGATCTGCCCTGAAGCAGGAATCTCTTAGTGGCTGAAATGTGGCTTATCTGCTACCCAGTATATATTATTGTACTTTGTGTATTATTGTGGTTTTCTCTTGCTGCTTTAAGCAATTATTATACTGGGCTAAACACAGTGGATTAAATGCTTATATGAGAATAAGAGAGAAGAGTGGAGAATTTCAATCAGACACATTAGGAGAGATTCTGATCTATGTAAAACTTGGGTAAAACAGAAGAATGGGTCTATCAGTACCAGATTAGCCCAGATTTACACTCACAAATGGGATAGTAGTGTTGGCAGCCACAGGTCTGATTCAACAGAGTCACTTGTAAAATTTGTGTGTTGCAAAGACTTATAAAGTGGGAAGTGTTCACTGTTATCAGGAGATGGAACTGATATTGTGTATTAAATTGTACAATGACTGCATGGGGTTTGATAAAGGCATGTAGAACATCAACACGCACATTAAGAAAAGTAACTGGTTTGAGTGCTGTGGTATCCAGCCCACATACATTTCAGATCAGCACAGTATTAAGTCTAATACTCAGATGCACATTTTGCGAAATCAAAATGACATATTCTATTTAATATTCCAATTAGTGTTAAACTATTAATCTGAATGTGCTAATAGTGGCTGTCACATAAGTCTAGCATCTGAAAGCCTCTCAGCAGTAATGCCCTATCCTCAGGTCATTTCTTTTTCATATTAATTCAATAAAAAATACAAGACAATTTACTCTTTAAAGTGATTCCCCTTCCCCCCTTTTTAATTAAACATTATTTTATGCATGTCTTTTAGCTTACTAATTTATTCATTTAGACCTGCCACACACAGGCTGAGTTACTAATTTATTTATTTATTTGTCTTTAGATCAATCATGGTGTAAATTTTAGCGTGCTTTGGAAGTATTCAAAATCTCAGCTTTTTCTATGTATGTGTATATATTTGCCTCAGTAAATTGTTAGTGAATATCACACTTACCTTTACTGGTCTATGCAAACTCAGTTTGATAATCTTAGCTCATCTTCCAGTGGAACACATATCCACATCACAAATGTCACCTTTGAAACTGGCACTGATTGACATTCATGTTGGAATTCTCAATGGAATGGCCACATACACAAGGTGAAAATTTGGCTCTGTTCAAGGCAACAGGAGTTTTGTCATTGACTTTAACAGGGTTGGGACTTCTTCCAGAGACTTAACTGCCTCTCATACAGATGTTTAGACTCGGCTTGGAGCTTAAAATCCTCTGTGTTTGCTCATGACTAATAAAATGTGGGTTTCTGATAACCTTTGTCCTCCCTCTGCCAGGATCTAGTCCTTTTGTTTTAAAGGAATGAGTAAGATAGGACCTCCAGCTTCCTCTTGCACTGTCTTCCACAGATCCCAGTTCCCTTTCTTCTCTTTATGCTTGATATAATATCTCTCCAGGCCCAGTGCAAGTTCTCTGTCTTCTGTTATCTCTTGATTCTTCAATTCTTGTGTATTTTTAACTGCTCTATTTTCACAGGGACTCTACCTTCAAGTATGCTCTTGCTCTTGCTCTTGAAGAAATGAAATTCCTTTAATTCAGTCTATCTTTCTAACAACCCACTGATTTCCTTGTGTCTGCCTCCACTTTCTCAGAAGCTGTTGTTTCTTGCCATTACTAAGAAGCTTCTCAGTCTCTGATAAGAGAAGCTACACTTATCCAGGTCCTGTACTCGGCTTCATCTGAAGGCAATCTTAGTCCTTTTCTTTATTGATCCTTCCCTCCCAACACTTGGCTTCTGTAATTTGCTCTCATTTCCGATTTGCTTTGGATATACACCTTCACTGACAGCTCCTTTTTTTTGTTTGTTTGTTTGGTTTTTTTCTCCCTTTGCCACTTGCTCTCCCCATTGCCTCACAGAGGTATCCATGTCAGAATCATTGACGCACTTGCCTTCTACAACAGTTCTCCTCCTCTGCACATCTGCCCTTTCATAGTCATTTGTTTCTGTACATCCTGCTATCACTTGCACAATGGCTTGACTTCCTAAGGTTAGTTATTTACCACTTCTTCCTGATTTTTAGATCCTCATCTCCTCTATCAGTCCTGTTACACTTACTGTTTCCTGACTTGTCTCCTAGATTGTCTTTTCCTTATCTTGCTGCCCCTTATGTCATTGATTGTCTTCTCTATCATGGTGGTGATCATGATTTTTTTTCATCAACACAGGCAAAAAATGTTATGATCATCTCTGTTCTTGATGGATGATGTCAGCAAGACCTCCCCACTTCCTTTCCTTCCATCTAAAATACTGCTTGCCAATACTGCCTTGTCTCCACCAACCATCACCTTCCTTGATTTTCTACTGCCTGCTGTAAGAAATGCAAGCCATTAAAAAACTCTGTGAAATCTATTGCTTGAGATTCTGCTGCCATTTATCTTCCACTCAATTTAGCTGACTGCTTCTCCCATTCTTCTCTTTAACAGGTTTCCTCTGTCCCCTTTTTCCTGTCTGTGCTTTCTGCTGTACTACTCCTTAGACAAGGAAGCATTTTTTTGTTGTCATCCCCAAACAATTTTTCCTTTTGCTTCTTGAAATCTTTCCTTAAAACTCATCTCTCAACTTTGAACTGTGCCTTTCAGTCAACCAGAGGCTTTAATGCACTGGAAGACAAAAACTGTCATACTAGCCAGAGGCCCATTACTGCAATCTCTTCTCATGCCTAGGCATAGCCCCAGTGAAATCAGTCAATGTTCCACACATTACCTGGAGATGCTAGAGAGCACAGATTGGTATTCATGTTTGAAATGCATGAACGGCCCTCAGTGTGCTACAATACATCACAATTAAGAATGTAGAATAGTCACTATACTGAGAAATTAAATAATTGCATTTCTCATATAGCTAAAATAAAAAAAGCAAACGGTCAATACCTTGAAGCCTAGAGCAAAGCTGAAAACTGCAAGTTCTACAACTGCTCTTATCTTGCATTGAAACACACTGGCCACTGTTTTGAATGTTTTCCATTAAACATTGGGACAGGAGTTCTTGGTACACCCAATTACTAGTTGTGACTTGGAAAGCATTGCTACCTAGAATTTTTACTGCGTGAATTTTTACAACTAAGGCTATGTGGGAGTTAGAATGAGGTTATCTCTGTTTTACAGAGCAGGGTGAGGTTTTTTTGCATAGGCTTTTATTTTGTTCTGCAAAGTTTCCCCCACCAACCTAAAAGGAGTGCTGGAGGAGTGCAACAACTGAACTCCCTATGACAGAAATAACAAAATACTGCAGTGTGTAGACCACCACAGAAATAACAAAATACTGCAGTGTGTGGACCACCAAGTGACATATCAGAAATATTCCCTCCAATACAGGAAGAGCATGATGCCATACACTATGATGCAAAATATTTAATTCTTTAGTGTCATGATCTAGAGGCTCTGTAGGCCTTGACTCCAGAGTCCAGATGTGCTGCAGACAAGTGAGTAATTTTCCACTTTATACAGGGCTGCTCTTGGTATTATGAACTTCAGACCAACATATTCTGTGTTCTGCAAATGACTCTTTTTTTGTATCAGAACCATGATACAGTTTGGACAAAGTCTAGAGCTGAAGGTTTTAAGCAGTGAGTTACAGAAAAATGAATGGAAGAATCCAGAATTCAATCTTCAGATCCACATGCCACAACCTTTATGGTAATTAAAACTCCTCCAGTACAGGAAATCAGATTAAATTAAATGCTTCGAGCCACTGCATGACCTCTGTATTCTGCCTTCCTTGTAATGCAATCTCTACATTATGCTGAACCATTTTTCTTTACAGACTGTGATAGGAAAGGTTTTCCTTTGGGAACACTTCAGTTCTGAGCTAGCTTTGACCTCTGACTCCAAGTTCAATGTTTCTCTGCAGTCTAGAAAATCTGAAGGTGACCACCATCCCTTCACTGTGGCCCTGTGGCACAAAATCTTGTCTTCTCCTCTCCCACACCTGTCTGTGTGCTAGCAGCAGGAGCAGCTGGCTGTCCCTTGGCAGCCAGGCCTAGTCCTGCCCTCTCCATCAAAAAATTGATTTGAATATGTTTACATGATTTAAATGATTTAGTTCAAGTTCCAAAGATTAGCTCAGTTGGTCAGAGCATGGTGTTAATAATTCCAAGGTTGTGGGTTTGATCTCTGTGGGGGCCATTCATTTAACAATGGGACGCAAGGACTCTTGTGGGTCCCTTCTAACTCAAGAATATTCAGTGATTCTGTGAAGGTAATTACTGCAAATTTCTGGCCTCTGAGCCAGTCAGGGCTAATCAAGCCTCACGACCCCTTCAGCACAGCACAGCACTGGATGGCCATGCAGTACTGCATTTACTTAGAAATACTGAAAATCTGTGTGGGTTACCCAGTGCTGTGTGAGTTATCCAGCTGCAAGTAAATTTTCCCAGGCATTCAGAATACACCTTAGAAAGAAACTTAAGAAGGCATCTCTGTTACTAAGTGGACCATTGCAAATATCTGTCTTGGCCAGTAGAAGGAGAAGCACACCTATGGGGCTGGAGTAAGAAACAACAAACAAACACTGAACTCAAAAGAAAGTTTGCATGTTCCTGTTGTACAAGGACATTTTATGTATCAGAGGCAGACTTTCTGGGCACAAATCTTTCCAACTGTGTGAAGTGTCCCCAGCTCCACAGAGGAGCTGTGACAATTTACACCAGCTGAGGTGCTGCTTAGCATTTTTGGTTATGGACCTTATTTACTCATGGTTAGTTAGAATTCCTGTGGAGAAGTTAACAGCACTATGTGGGTGTAAATCCTGCTTTAGATGACTTTGGAGCAGTTAGGAGATAGCCTGCCTGTCTATAAAGTTGAAACATCCTTGAGCAAATGCCTGGCATAATCTTACAATAGAATGGTGCCCCAGAAATACGAAAAATAGCTTTTTTTACCTAAATGAAGTCCTACAAATAATAGCCACTAAAATGTTGCCACACAGGATAATTAGGTGGTAAAAAAATCCCTTTGTGTTTTGGTATATCCCATTTCATTCTTGTCTGTGTTTTTAAGCAGTGACATCCCAGAACACACCTAGCTCCTCACCCACCCTAGGCTGTTGTGCTAACTTATGTACATTTTCTTCTAGAAACTGTTCAGTCAGGGAATGGCATCAACTATTTTATCAAATTAAGTTAGCTAAACAGTCAAACAGCAGCCTAAGGTAGGCAAGGCCTAAGGGGAGCAGCAGTTCTTACTGCTGACAGGGAGCAGCAGTTCTTACTCTTAGCAGTAAAATAAAGTCAATGTAAATGAGAATTTAGTTGTCTGGCTAGCTACTTTCTGTGTATTCACACGGGTAGTCCACATGTCCCTGTGGTGGGACATGCTGCAAAGGCTGGGTGGCCTTTTCACAGAAGGCCCTGAAATACAGACACTTCAGAACACATTCCTCCCCCTGTAACACTGTGAGTGGTACCAGCAAAAACCCAAGGCAACAGTGAACAAGGAAACCATTACTGGCCTTCATAAACCTCCCTGAGATCAGCACACACAAAGCCAGCAGTGAGTAGGAGGAAGGAGAAGCTCGGTCTTGTGAATCCTTATCAGTTGTCCACTTCTTGAGGGAGGCTGGTTCTTCAAAGCACAACATGACATTTCAATGTGTTTTCCAGATGTCATGTATGAATTGCAAGAGACACAAAACTGGCCTATGAGAGATGTATATCTAGGTAACACCAATGGGGAAAAGTAGGTCCCCTGAACCTACTGAGAATTTCTGTAGAATTTTTTCACTTTAAAGACACTAAATTACAGCAAAATTTCCCAAGACTGTTCTGGCAAGTCATTTATACCATAAAAATAAAATTATAGTAAATGTCCATTAATACTGTGGCTATTTTGCAATCAGTTTTGAAGAATGTGCTCCATCAGTGGAAATATTTTGATTTAAATTCATGTTGAGGAGCAGTCTAAAACATATAGTTTAAGTTACACTTTAAAATAAGCCCTATGGTGCCTCCCTACAATGTATAAAGTGTGATGGCTTGGTGTAATTAAATTCTTGTCCAAAGTTGTCATTAAGTTGCAGTAAATATTGAAGCTACCTTTATTTTAAAATAGATTTACTTCTTGATTTTAGCTGATAAATATTCTTGTATAGAAAATTATTTAAAATATGTATTGGTATATAAAACAGGGAAGGACTGGTGTGTTCAGCTCTTACTACTAAGCTTCTATCAGCAGTATGGCAGCTGGCTGAAAACAACGTGGAGAAAATGGTCACACACAGGACTTTTCAGGGTGGGAATGAAAGGAATAAAAGCCCCAGGTACTCTCCCATCTCCTCTCATTTCTAGCACCAAATTAATTATTAATTAATTGAAAGACTTCCTCTGAATAACAAAAATCAGGTTTGAAAGGTAGAAGCAACCATTTCTCACATGTGGGCACAACGCAACCATGAAATGAAAAGGATAGAGAAATTTCACTGAGTAGACTGGGTGAGAAAAAAGTCAGCTCTTTAGAGAGTCTAAAAAATAATAGTATTTTTCAGAAGTTTGATGAAACTGAGTGAGGTGATAGAGGAGAAAGTCTCAAAAAATCCTTGTATCCTCTGAAGAACTCAGCTAGGCAATCATTCTTACTAGAGAATCCATGGTGGCTTCTTGTGATATGGGACCCAACCAAGAAAGGTTGAATTTGAACTTACATCTTTTAGAAACTCCATTAATTAGTCTGTAGGAAATCAGGCTTGATTGCTTTCAGTGTTCACAAAACTATTTGTGTTTTTTCTGGAACACAGGCAAATTGCTGAGCTGACAAATACATGTCTTCCAAGAATCCCTCTCTCCCTTTCATGAATGTCTGAATATTTTCATTTCCCAAATGTATAATTGTTTGACAGTTTTATGCCTAACAGATGTTTTATGTGGATTTGTTGGTGCCTCAGACTTTTCAAGAAAATGGAAAAAGTGTCTGTCTTTACCTGGACTACACCAATAGACATTATCTTAAACTATCATCAAATTTCTTTCCATTCACCTCCATAAGTCTTTCCACAGGTTGTCCTCCAAGTTTTCTTCATATCTCACTGGTTATCTATCACAGAATTGCCATTTGGTCAGACCCTTTTAAATGTGTTACATTGTCAAGATTTGACACTCTGGTGGAGTGTATTCAAAGTTTGTTTTGATCCCTACAAATTTTTCATGCATGACATGGAGCCTTTAAAAAATTTAAGGTCTGCAGATTTCTGTATAGCATATATAAACTTGTTGTTCTGACTCCACACGCTTCTTTTAGTAGTCGTCCAAATATTCCTTCCCTCCACATCCAGAGATTACAGACTGTACAGTTTTAGCACATCAAACTTGGGATCCTGAAATGTCAGGAGCGGATGACTTATGAAATAGAAAATATCTGAGGTACAGATCTAACTAAAAATAAATGTAAATTTGAAATACTAGATTGCTCCGGTCTCCCACAAAGGAGCAGGAGTCTGGTTGTTGTGGAAGACTTAATAGGACGAGATTTCTAGTTAGAACTACACAGCACATCACATCAGACATTGTGGCATTACAGTTACAAAAGGGAAGGAGAAGAAAAGAGCCTTGAGGAGTTTAAAAAAAGTTCATATGAGATATGGATAGCTTCTGTGAAGAGCCTCTGTCAGCCTAGAGAGAAAATTGTACAGAAAATATGTCTGTGAGACTTTACTCCCAGCCCACAAACAAACAGTTTTCTTCTTCTTTCTTCTTATTGACTGGCAATCTGGCATTGCCAAAAAGGAGAAAATCTTGAAATCTTTTGACATCATGTGCTGGAAATTGAGTTCTTTGTTGGTTTGACTGTCACCTCTGATAAGTCGTGTACATTGAAGTCACATGTACATGTCAGCATGCTATAATTTCAGCAAGATGGAAATCAGAGAAAAATCCAGGGTCATTTAGTCATTGCTAACACCTTTTCAAGTTCAATAAAAAAAATAGCTATTGCAGCTAATATTGTCTTCATTTACTTACAGCATTAGAGCTTACAAAAACATCTGTCCCTATCCAGGTACAGCATAGCTTATAAGAAGCAACCAAGAAGTCAGGAGTTCAAATTTGTGAATTTCTAAGCATATTTCAGGATTTTGCTGTAGAACATGAGAGATAATTTTTTCTAAAAATGATCCTTTGCAAGTCATTATTGGTGAAGGAACTTGTGCTGGTTTTGGCTGGGGTAGTTAAATTTCTTCACAGTGGCTGGTATGAGGCTGCGTTTTGAACACAGGGCTGATAATATAGAGATGTTTTTTGTTTATGCTGAGAAGGGCTTACACATAGCCAAGTCCTTTTCTGCTTCTTGTACTGCCATGCTGGTGAGAAAGCTGGGGGTGCATGAGAGGTTGTGAGGAGACACAGCCAGGACAGGTGACCCACACTGACCAAAGGGATATTCCAGACAATACAACATCATACTCAGTTCATAAAGTGGGGGGAAGAAGGAGGAAGCGGTGGGGCATTTGGAGTGATGACATTTGTGTTCACAAGTAACTGTTTGGTGTGATGGGGGCCTGCTCTCCTGGAGATGGCTGAACACCTGCCTGCCCATAGGAAGTTGTCAATTAATTCATTGTTTTGCTTTGCTTTTGCTATTAAACTGTCTTTATCTCAACCCTTGAGTTTTCCAGCTTTTACCTTTCTCATTCTCTCCCCAACCCTGCTGGTTGGGCAGTGAGTGAGCAGCTGCCTGGGGCCTGGCTGATAGCTGGGGTGAAACCATGACAGGAGTGTTAACACTTCATTTACTTCTTTCTGAACTCTTACTCAAGCCTTGGAGAACCCATTTTTCTATCCCTCATTATGTCCATTTTTTTGCTATCATAGTTCAGCTTTCTGCAGGCCTCCACCACCCAAAGGTGCAGCAAAATACCTAATAGGATATTCAAAACCAACTGTTCATCGAGCTCTTTATCACACTACTCTGAACCACCAATGTGACTCCCCCATGAGTAACTTCCTAAGGTGCTTAAATATTCTTTGACACTTGGCCCTAGAGCCACAATTCCGCAAAACGTGCCCCACATATGCTTAGCCTCAGGTATTAAGGAATCCCCCCCTGCTCAGCCAAAAAAAGGAATAATACCCCAAAACTAACTTGCCATGATAAGTTAGAATATATTTTATTTGGATCCTTCTGTTCATGGAGAGTGTAGCAGTGCATGCAAACCTTCATTCCCATGTCTATCCAGATACTAATTTCCCAGGGTTAAAACTTAAATCAGGTTTATCCTTTAGTGAGTACAAGCTGCAAAGAGCAGACAACCTTCATTAAAAAGGAAATCTATAAATCCTTTAGTCCTCACCTCTGTTAACCATATTGTTTGAGGTGAAAGCTGTTAACTGTGGTCTTTAGAAGGCATGTGTAAATGAAACCTTTTCCCCAAAAAACTTTGAAAATGTGCATAATCAATAATATTTTTGATAAATGTTAAACTGTTTTACTAGATTTATGTGCTAAAGACAAGAACTACTTGCAATAATGAAACGCACAGGCTTCATTCTTTATTCACCTGAGTCACCTCACTGCTTTACGGAAATCACTGCAAGAGCAGGATCAGGCCCTTAATGGTTTGCCAGCTCCATACAGATGGTATACCCAGACAACTGTCACTGAAATTTATATTTAGTTCCATAAGAACAGTACATTAGATATCCTTAAGTGTTTTATGAGGCAGGACTTTTCTGACTATTCTGACAAAACCACCAGTACATGTAGAAAGCAGAGCTGTGAACAAATACCACAGTTATGATTTACAGCACAATTGCCAGAGTCTTCCCAGCTTCATCTCCAATGGCTACTTACTCAGGCTGTCATTTTTAGCTCCACAGATGATATCTGCCTTGGCCTCTTCCACAAACACTGGATTCACTGGAGTGTGTTGCAGACAATACAGCACTCAAACAATGAAGCATTTGTGTTCATTTTCTTCTATGTTATCTTAGGAATTCTACTATTTAGGTCACTATCTGTTGCTTCCAGCTATTCTTTCCTGAAAAATTGTAGCTCTTTTTAGGCTTAAGAAGATAAAATCAATGAATTCATCTATGTTATTCCTCTGGGTATAAAGGTCTAGATGTAATAAGTGGTACACATAGTATAAGATTACATTGCAATTCCTGAACTGCAGCCCCAAGATTAATTGTGCCTTATAGGCCAAAATTTGAAGAGCTGCTGGATGCTGGCCTCTCTGAAAATCTGATACAACTAACACAATAAAACCCCAGTATTACTAAATTTCTCAAAAGCTTTAAATATGATCCCTCACCAGCATGAAGAGGAAGGGTGTGAATGTATGTCTGTAGAGAATTTTAGATACAGACATGGAGAATAATGATGAATAGATCTTCTACCTGATTGTATCTGCCTTTCCTAAAAAAACCAAACAAATCCACTACAGGTTTTGCTTGAGAAAGATAATACTTGGATTTTAGCAAGCAACACCACTTCTTGGGAAATCCATCGATACCTGTGGAATAAAAATTATACTTAAGTATGGGGACATACAAGAATTCCATTTACATTTCAACTTAAGGATTGCTCTACTGACATAAAAAATTGGTATGCTCTGAATGAAAAGGTGAGTGCTTAAGTAAACAGTCATAAATTAATTTATAATGAAATCTGACAGTCGTAATTTTATTTAGAATGTATTTAAGATAGTTTTTACTATTTGTATAGGTCTTTTGTGCCTGGAGGAAAATGTGGCTTCATAGTGTAATGTCAGCTATTGAAATACTAAACTTCTTCAGTGTACATATGTATTAATTAATTAAAATTATGTAGATATTTCCTAATGAACATCTGTTGTCTACCACAAGCAGTCAAAAGACTCTATGATTGAGGCATACCAGTGGGCCACCAAGAACCTGCAAGGAAGCACAAAGGATGCTGAGCACAACCTGTAAAATCTGTGGGGTGATGAGGCTGCTGGTCAACTTTCTTTCTCAGTGGTGAGGAGAGGGAGCAAGTCAAGTGACAAAAAGAAGTAATTCTATTCAGTTTGTTAACTGAGAAATGGTATGGTAGGGCATTTGGTGATACTCAGGCTGTGACCAAAAAACCTTGGCAGTTTGTCTCACCATCAAGTAAGAGAACCATGCTCCTCAGATATTGCGAACTCTGTCTGGAAAGTGATGTTTAATAAAAACCAAATCACAGGCTTTTGAAGTCTAATAAATGCTAAAAATAGGTACTTCTGAAAAGTAAAACAAACAAAGTCTCTCTGTTATGATTAGTTTAATAGCAGAGGGCAGTTGATTGAATTTGCCTCACTCTCAACATTGGTATGTGGCGCACTGAGCAGCAAATTCTTTAACTACGATTAAGCAGCACATAAGGAAGCACTTGAGTGAGTAAAAAGTGACAGTAATTGGTTAAAATGGAGTTTGTGTCTTCATCCTACTGGAAAGCTTGCAAAGGGTTCTTTCCACGCCCCTCATGAGCATTCCCATTTTTATTCAATGAACTCTTATTTCACAGCACTGATGCTCATGATAAAGGGTGAGGCAGCATATTCAAGGACAGTTTAGGTGGGCAGCTCCAGGGCCCTTCTATTGTGGAGGGTGAGAAAATCAGCAGTTAGCTGGTTTTCAACTTTCCAGTGTGCTCAAGGACACACAGTGACAGCCTTCAGGGTGTATCATTTCCTCGCTGAGCTTGGGGGGCTATAATGTGGTTAGCCTGTATTATTTATCTACTATTTATCCCAGTTTCAAACCTGATTTAAAGTTAAGTCCTTTCACATCAGAAAATGAAACCTTCCTAAAAAAATACTCAACACTCACAATAGTTCCTTCATCTTCTCAAATCAACAAAATTATCCCTGGAAATAAAAATTACCCTGGTTTCTTTACAGAATTGTATCTTATCTAGGGAAACATACTGGGAAGGATTGCTAAGCTGAACACTGTTCTAGCAAAAGTCTCACTTTTATCTTTCTCAATAATATTTAACATTCTTGTGCATCCATACCTTAAAAACAAATTTTATAACTCCCATATTTAATACTGAGAGTAGTGGCCTTTTCTCATTGCCTTTTTCTTGGCTAATAGTGCATCTGGCAAGTTACCTGACTGTGGTGCTCTAGAAGAATCTAAGACAAGCATACCTCAAGATACACAGAGCAAATTCTATTCTCTGGAAAAATCAAATTTTTCCAACAGCCACTATTTGGGATTTACACTTATTTGTCATATGGACATGCAAATCATGTTTTTTAAACTGAAAACTCCCAGCAGAGGCTTGACAGTACAAAATCTTGCTATTTCATGGTATATTATCTGTTGAGGATATTATTACGATGAACTTCTTTGAAAAGCTGAAAATATTTTTCTGGGTTAATTTTCAGTCAGATCAGTAGACTAATCCAACTCATCATATATTGCACAAGAGTAGCAGGGCAGGGAGCTGCAGCCACAGACTGTAACGCTTAGTGGGTTCCTGCATGGTTTTTGGTGGTGTTTGGGACTCTGAGTCCTTAAGCAGCTGACACTAACCACAGTGGTTAATACAAGCAAAAAGACCCCAGTACAGTTAAATATTTCAGGACTGCAATGCAGATGGTTGTGTGTTGAACCATTCGTCCATCAAGGATTGCTAGTTTAAATGGATCACAGGAAGCACTTTGTCACCACTTTGGGTAGAAAATTCAGGCATCGAGTAATTAGGGAAATTACCAAGTGAGGCCTTCAGGTAAAGTACATATGGAATACCTGTTTCATTCCCTTTTACCAGTTTCTGTAGTACAGTATTTCCAAAAACAGACAAGAAAAATGTGAAGAAAGAAGTTTAATGATGACTTACAAATATACAATACTTACATTTTTAAGAGTTACAAAAACAGCATACTACAGAAACCAAAAGCTTCCTCCAACCTTTGGAGGAACATTTCCAAGTTATTTATTTACAAAGAAAAATTACAGTCACTTTTCATAGTGTCACATGTTTATATATAAGCACTTCTCAGTTGAAAAATATCTTGCAGCTTACCCAGAGGCAGTTTTTGCAGTCTGTGCTCTACACCCATCTATCAGATCAAAAATTCTATCAGCCCGTTAAGCTGACATGACATTGCATTTTTATATTTTAACAGCCTCTAGTTTGAAAATATGTACAACCCATATGGCTAAACAGATGCATAGTTGCTGAGATTTCACCTGGTGTATTATATATTGCTCATGATCTGGTAAAACAGCATAGGCTACCTTTTTTAATTAGCTTGCTGATGTGCGTTTAAAAAAAGGTGGTCCAATTTCCTTAGGGTAGTTCCAATTCTTCCTGAAATGAATTAAAAAAATATAACATATCCTTTGCAGGACACTTTTTCACCTAATGAAACTTTTATATTAAATTCTTCCTTCTCTCTGTACAATTCTTACCTCAGGTAACAAACTGAGCATACTTCCAAAGCCAGTTCATTTCCATTAATTTTCTGACATTGGATGTTTCCTAGATTGTCTTTTATCTAACCCAAAATTTTAAAACTTTCTTCTACCTGAGAGCAAACATTAGTACTTCTTAGCCTGTGTGTACTTGAGAGTCTTCTTACAGATTAGAATACTTGCAATAATACAGCCAAAACACATCCAGTCTGTTTCTGCCACCTTCACTATGTGTGTATACCAATACTTTCGTGATTTTCAGGCCATATAATTTCAACACATGAACTCAACAGAATCTTCATCTAGCTGAAGGTAGTTTGGGACTACACATTTATAACTGATAGTTTTTAATTAAAACTAAGTACCTCCATAGTATTAGTTATGGTTCAGGTCCTCATATTTTTAAATTGGAAAACAGAAAACGTTTGCCATCAATAGCTGTGAACAGAGTTAAAAAAGTGTCTTCTAGCATTACAGTATTTCCCTACCAAAAGCTTACTCCACACACAAAATAAACTCCAAGTTCAAGGATCTTTAAAGAATGCCTGTGTTCTGGATTTTCTTCGTGCAAGAGCTTCTTGTTTTTTTCTTTCAATCTCTTCTTGAGAACATTTTCTGTTTTTTTGTTCTACCACAGACACTGTAAATAAAAAACAATGTATTAGGAGCTTCAGGTTTGTTCAATGTGCATTTTAACTTAGCCGTTTTCAGAGTTTGAAGATCTATGGCAGAAGCACACTATTCTGACATACCAGGCACCCAAGTTAAAAATGGCTCATCTATCCTGTCCCCAAGGCAGGAATAAGATGCATGACCTTTGTAGTGCTACTGATTACTACCTCCCAATGACAACACTGGGATGCACACATTTGCTTGAAGGAAATTTTACTTGGCTGCCCTTCAAGTGAACCTTATGACATCAGGAGTCAACACAGGAGATGGCAATGGGTTAAGAAAATTAAGGCTATCAGAGTGAAAAGGGCTCTACAATTTAGTGAGTTAGGCAGAGATATGGACATGGAGATGGTATAGACACAGGGGTCACATACAGTACAGGTGTCACACAAATAAAACAAGATAGGTTGAAAAAAGGTCAAAAGTTGCAATAAAAATTGGCAAAGGAGACAAGAACATGATAGCTAAGTGTAGCATTTTATATGGTGTGTTACAGAACTATAAATTCTCAGACTATAAAATCCTGACCTCAGTGGAACCAACAGGAACACTCCCTGCACATATCAATAATTTTACCATTTTTATACACCAATTTCCAATTAATGTATTTTTAATAAGTATTCAAACTGAATAAATAAAACAAAGGGTATATTTGCTTCTCACAAAAAAGTGTCCATGAAAAATTAAATAGCAATTTTTTTAAAGGATCACTTAACATCCATTTTTTTGGTTAATGTCCTTTCCCTCCAAATTTAAGATGTAGTTGTTGTTTATCTGTAAAGAAAATCTATGCTTTTTTTTTCATTCCTTTACTCTCTAGAACATTCCATAGAAAAATTAGTTATCTCTCCCCTTCCTTCCCCCTTATAATCCAAAATTACTATTTTCAATTTATATGCTTCTCTTCTGGGGACGAAACAGATAAAATACTCATTCTTCAATAATTAATAGTTTTGTTGCTTTTGCAACAGTGTTTCTTGAAAATGGAGGTTGATATAGGACACTCTTAAAAGGCATGTTTTATCAGAATGAATATTGATTAAAATTTTGCCCAGCAGTGACATCAAGTAAAAATAAGACTGACTGGCACCTGACCAGTTCTACATTTCCCCAGTAAGTAACACTGAGCATGGAGTATTACTGATGGTCGCTTGGCAGTAAAGAAGTGACTGAGCTCTCTGGATGAAAGGGCATCTTAGTGTTTAGACTGATAACACAAGAATATTTCTCTGCCAATTTCAGCTACAGAGCAAACAACAATACAGGCTGAGCTCTGAAAAGTATCAAGTGATATGAGGGTCCAAATTACAGGTGTACAGTAATATAAAGAAACTGGCATTCCCTATCACCTGATGTCTTCCTGTCCCATCATTAGCTGTGGTTTTACTATGCATCAAAATAACAGTATTTTTAAGTAACAGTTTAAGAAAATAGTAAGCTGAGCACTGCATCAGCCTATACTTGATCCTAGAGAATCTGAGTGCCTATGGAGAGAGTGTGTGAAGTATTTAGAGGAATGGAATAGAAACAGGTGTCCTTAACTACAGGAATTCAAGATATGCATCAGGAGAATTTCATTTTTGAGAAAATAACCTCCAGATTCTCCTTAGAACATTTGCTAACACCTTAAACGAATGGATGAATACTGAAGCCTATTTTAAGTGGCAATACAGTACAAATTGGTCTGACATTCTGACTACAGTAAGGAAACAAACAGTAACAGCCCAACAGTGATACAAAAAATACCTGATGCAGTCTGTGCAAAAGACTCTGAAAGGTGCCTCTTGAAAGGTGATTTCTTATTGTCAAGCTTGCTGTGCAAAGTCGCATTCACCTGTTTCTTGCTTCCTTCCAAACCCTGTAGAGTAATTCCAACGCCAGAATGATTCCCTGGATTTTCAGACCCTACACGAAGACCACCCTGAGAATTGTTAATCTTTCGGAACTTAAACTTTGAAGGCACAAGTGAGGTTTTGTTACCAGAGCTGCTACCTGGAATCTTTCCCGCATTATACAAGAAATGTGAGCTGTCCAGTGCTTTGCTACCAAGAATATTTACTGCATTAGCAGGACTTACTTCAGAACCTGTCTCTCCTGCTGGCACAGAATTTGACCTGTACCATTTCCCTGAAAAAGTCTTTGAGGTATCTTCAGAACCTTGATGACAGTTTTTAGGCAGTGTGTATTTAGACTCCACAGAAGGACCTGAGATCACAGTCAGAGGATTTGAGATGTTCTTACAGTTCACTACATGACTTGTTGTGACCAACGCATGCATCACCTTTGATGAATTTCTACAGGAATCATTTAGTGAGAGAGCCTCCTGCTTTGAGTTTGTTTTTTGTCCGAAGAGGAGATCAGGTAGTCCTTGTTTAGATGCTGGGAAGCTGTTATCAGCATTTGATCTGGAATTAATACTGGCTCCTTGTGTAGTTTTAGTTTTTTCATTTAGTTTAACATCCTGGCTCTGAGTCTGCTTTTCTATATCATCACACACCTGATATAACAATTCATCATCTTCGTAATTTGCATCCCAAAGACTATCAGATCCACAAAACATATCTAATATCTCATCAGAGAATTTTGGTTCATTCCAGTCATCAAATGATAGAGGACATTTCTTTGGTACTTCAACTTGATTTGAGTGACCTGTATTAGCTTGGTTAATCACTTTGGTTAGATCATTAGGCTTCATATTGGTAGAAACACTGGATGACTGACAGGTAATAGTATGAGTGTTACTCCCAGGTTTTCCTGCTGGTTGTCTATGAGAATTAGATCTTGAGGGCAAAAAAGGAAGAGCATCACTTTTAGGCTTAGTAGATTCATTTCCATTCTTCACTTCAGATTGCATTGAAACAGGAATATAGTTCAAATCACTGTTTTGGGCACTTTTCCAAACAGAATTAATTTTATCTGGCTTAACTTCACATTTGCCATGCAAGGCCTCAGTCTCTGTCTTTGAGTTTTCTGTCTTACACGGCTTTTGCAAAGACAGGGATTTTACAACATTTTGTGAGTTTTTACTAAAATGTTTCAAAGGTGAATATTGCAAATTGTTACATTTGTTTACAGTGCCCAAAAGAGTTACTGAATTGCCACTACTTCTCTGCTTTGTTCTGCTAGCATCACTGAAATCATGCACAAGTGGATTTGCAGGAATTTGTGATGCTTCTTCAGTATTTATCAATTCAGGATTTTGGGTTATTTGCATCACGAAAGAGTCGTCTGCCAAAAGATCTGTATCCCAGTCATCAAAGTCATCATTAACTACTCCAGCAAGCTTAGTGGAGGCCACCAATTGTGTCTTCAAATAAGGAGGATTTTTTTTTGTCAAGGTGTAATTATCAGGCTTTGGTAGAGTCTGGTCCACGCTTCCTACTGCAAACAGAGTATCTTTTTGATATGCCTCTGAATTACCATGCTGCGTGTCTTCAATTTTCTCAGGAAGATTCTCCTCCTCCAAGGTACTTTTAATTTTCTGAAAACTACTATTTAAAGAAATATCTAACAGCCCCTGGCTCAACTGTCCACTACACTTCTGGGTAGAGCAGTCAAAAAGAGCACGAAGGGCTACTTCAGCCTCAAGGTCTACAGACTTTTGACTGCTGGATTGACAGGGCTCTACCACGGGGATGCCAGTGCTCTGTCCAACTGGTTTCAGGGACACAGCAGTATTTGTTTCAGAACCTTCACCAAGGAGTGATTTCTGGTTCTTCATATTTATTTCATCTTTAGAATTACTTGAAAGCTCTGAGGTGGTCTGGATGAAGTTGCGACCAAGCTTCTCCTGTTCCTGAACAGCATCTAATTCTACTAAATTTTTATCAAACTCCTTAGCCAATTTCATGAGTTCCTCTTCGGGATTTTTTATTTTAAGATCTCTAGATTAAAAAGAAAATACAGAAAATAAAGTCAGAGCTACTGAGAAAGTTTAGCCAAGTTCAATTACAAGACCCTATGAGCTGTTCATTCTCTAGTTTAACAGCTACAGAGGTATGACTAAATCCCACCGCTCTCAATAAGCAGTCAACATGCAACCCCATTAAGAAGACATAACAAGCCCACAGTTAAAAGCATTCTATATGCTAATATACAATTACATGGTTCACTATACATAGAAGACCACATAGCTTTTTTCATGAAAGCCCAGCTATGATGAGCAAGAAAAGCTGTAACTTACCTTGTACAACTTAACTTTGTCCTAGGTCGCCCTTTTACTACTACAGGTGTACAGGGAATAGCATCCTCACCAATCCATGTTCCTAAAAGGGAGTCTTCATTACAGGTTGCTTTTTCATCCTGAATGATTAGATTTATAATGCTTAGAAATCTGATTTCAGATAAGGATTGGACTAGACACACGTGAGTTAAAAGCAGCTAAACTAAATAAACTGGATGAAACCTTTTGAAGGTAAGAGCAAAAACAAGTCAAGTGCCATTACTGCAACATTGTCCACTAATAAGTTGTACTACTTTAATTATATCTTCAGGTTTACACATGTTCATATTATAAGCTGTGCTCTCATTTACTTCAGTAAACTACTAAGGAGTAGAACACAAACACAGCACAAACAGATTAGAGACCTTAAAATAAATTACATTCTGTACGCTTACAGAAAAAAAATCTGACTTCTTCCACTACAACGCATTTATTAAAAGAGCCTTTAAATGGAATTAAGTGACATTTAGAAATTAAATGAAATTGTTTCAGAGCTTCAAAGTTCAGGCTTGAATTTGAATTCTGAAATAAAGAGATACAATACTGCAGTGATGAATTGTTTAGAGGGGCAGAGCAATAGGATGTGGGAAACTACTGAGTGTAAGCCAGCAAAAATAATTTGAACTTTACTAACTACTAGGGTAGTTTTAGACAGGTTCTTTTATCCTTTGTAAATGTAAGGGTTTTTTTAAATTTATTTTTGTTTAAGAAAAAAGAACATAAACAGCAAATTACATTTATGGCAGAGCTGTAACTATTTAAAAGGAAGGCAGTGGCATTCCTTATCAATGACCTTCCAATTCTTTTAGTACAGTTTCTCACAAATTTATTAAACAATAAATGTATTTTAAACAGCCCTGTTAAAAAAGCAGGCATGTTTTGCAAGCAAAATGGTACAGATCTATTTTACGAATTGCATGTTCTTTTCTTGCACTTAAAATGCAACTGCACTTTTGTTTCCACCTTCTGGGCAGTGGACATCAGGTTCACAGCAAGAGGGAAAGGGCAGACATTAAGGTAAAGAGAAAAATTATTTAGAATATTGAAGCAAGGTGACTGTGTTTATATTATTGTAAAATATCTCTCAGCTGGGTCTTGTTCGTGTAAATCAGCAATCAAGACTGTTCAAAATGCTTAAAAACAACTGCCAAGTAAATCCAGTATGTGAAGAAACTCTTACCTTTTAACAGATGAGTAATTAAGGGTAAATAAACACAACAGTATTCCTAAGACCAAAGGCAGTAACTTGTATTCTGAAAGTAAATCTTTCTAAAATGGAGCTGCTGCTAGTTTCTTCATATATCCTTTTTTTACAGCAGCCATGACTCACAGAGCGACCAGTCAATGGTACGCTTACTATTTTAATTCAATCCAGTTTTATAAACTAGTTTTCTACATGACCAACTTTTACCATGAAACTACTGTAACTAAAACTGAGGCTAAGGCTGAAGCACTACTCTGTTTGATTACTGCACATGCAGACCATTTTTTCAGAAAGTAACAATTACCTGAGGAGCAATACGATTAACAATTTCCGAAATTTCTACTGCACATCTACTGGTAGACTGCTTGGTTTTTCCGTTGCCTATGGAAACAAAAAACTTCTTAAAATTTTGAGATCTATTAAGTTTATGAAGTGCAATACATCTCAAATAATTCAAATAAACCTGTAAACATCAGATATTGATTCAGCACTATATTGAAGAATTTATGGGTTTTTAATGCAAGTAAAATCAAACAACCATTATAAGAGACAGGAATCTTTTTTCAGAAATCTTTTATAACTCTTACTACACTCCCACTGCATGCCTCAAACAGGTGTCTTGAAGTCTGGATTTTGGTATTACCTAGTCTGTGTGCAACTGGTGAATGAGAATCCCAAAAGATCTCTTGCTGTGTATCAGTGTCATTAATAGGAGAGCTGAAAGTAGGTATTCGGGATTTCCTACTCAACGATCTCTTCGGTGTCTTGTGTAAACATGACTCTGTGTGAAAAAGAAAGCGGACCCTTATTAAAAACCAACAAATAAAAGGTAACAATCACTTAGAACAAAGAACAGGTCAGAAGATGCTTTAGGAACATCAAGAATAAAAATCAAGCTCACCCTCACCAGGATTCCCTTACTCACAACGGGAATACAGTTCATAACTAGACGTTAAATACAGAACAGGACTCTTGGCTTTGCCAGTTACATCATCAGAGATCACAGAACATTACATGATCCTGACACCTTTATGCTCAGCACCTGATTGTAAGGATGTCAATCCTTACACTTGAGAGAACGTGGACTTCAGCTTATATTAAAAGAAAAATTATGCACACCTGTATGAGAGAATATTTTGTATCCTTGCTTGCTTTGTGTCTTTCACCCAGATTCTGATCTGAACTACTATTTTAATGGGCCTCCAAACTACTCTGGGTCATAACCTATACTCATCTATACTTCCTCCCCTGGGCCTTTCCAGCTAGGACTATTAAAAGCAGGAATATAGCTATTCAAAACCTGCTTGCAGCTGCCTTTGATCAGTAAGTGAATACCCTATATGAAACTCAGCTAGTCACCCCTGCCCTTTAGAAATGATGCTGCAGATGTGAAAGTGTACAGAAATAAAAGATGTGTGTACTATTAAAGAAACCTCTTAGAATATGTTTTGCCCTGACATGCCTAGCATGGTCAGGTTTTACTGTCTCCTCGGTTAGCTCTCAGTATTTGCTGTGGGAATCACGGAATGGGTCAGGCTGGAAGGGACCACAGTGGGTCACTTTGTCCAACCTCCCTGCTCAAGCAGGGCCATCTCAGAGAACATGCCACAGGATTGTATCCAGATAGTTCTGGAATTCCTCCAGAGAGGGAAACTCCACACTCTCTCTGGGCAACCTGTTCCAGTGCACAGTAAAGAAGTTCTTCCTCATGTTCAGGTGGAATTTCCTGTGCATCAGTTTCTGCCTGTTTCTTGTGCTACTGCTTGGCACCACCGAGCAGAGCCTGGTCCATCCTCTTTGTACCCTCCCTTTAGATATTTATACAAATTCATGATGAGCACTCTGTTTTCCCTTCTCGAGGCTAAACAGGCCCAACTCCCTTAGCCTTTCCTCGTAAAAGACATGCTCCAAAACACTGACCAGCTCTGTAGCTCTCTGATGGACCTGTTCCAGGAGCTCCATATCCCTCTTGTCCTGAGAAGCCCAGAACGGGTCACATTATTCCAAATGTGGCCTCACTAGGGCTGAGGAAAGGGGCAGGAACATCTGCCTTGACGTGCTGGCAGTACTCTTCGTAACGCACACGAGGGTACCATTGGTCTGCCTGGCCCCCGGGGCACGCTGCCCCAACATACTCCGGACAACAACAGCCCCTTCCCAGGGCACGCGAGCGGGGCGAGAGATTTTACACCACACCAACCCCTCCTTACGGCTCGGCCGCGCCACCCCCGCGGCTCTAGAGGTGGCGGGCAGGGCCGGGGCCCCCAGGGGCCGCTCCTGCCGTACCTGCAGCGCGGGGCGAGCACGCCGCCTCCCCGGCGGGGAGGCCTCGGCCCGCGCCGCCTTCCACCGCCCCCTCCTCCGCGGGGAGCTCCGCCTGCCGCCGGGTGAGCTGCTCCTCGCCGCCGCTGCGCTTCCTCAGGGCGGCGGGCCTGAGGCACAATCCCCTCCGCCGGCTACCGGGCATGGCGACCGCTGCAGCGGTACCGCATCCATCCCGCCCCAGCCAGCGCCGCCATTTTCCCGGGCAGCTGGCGAGGCTGCCGCCGATTGGGCGCCGCCGCGCCGCCTCGAGCGGCCATTGGCCCCGCTCCGCGTGGGCGGGCGAGCTCTGCGGTGAAGGGCGGTCCCGCCCCGCCGGCCGTGGGGCTTCTCCGGGTCTTTCTCCGGGTCCTTCTGCGGGTCCTTCTGCTTGGCTCTGCGCCCGCTGGTGGGGCGGTCAAACCCTTCTGCCCCTCTGCTGAGGGAAGAAAAGGCTCAGCCGTGGGCAGAGGGGCAGGATGTGCCCTCCTGTGGACCGTTGCTATTGGCTTGGCCTAAGGTGGCTCGAGTCTACCATTAGCAAATTCGGGGATAACACCTATGATGGGTGGGAATGTTGTTCTGCTGGAGGGCAGGAAGGCTCTGCAAAGGGTCTCAGAGAGACTGGAGCGATGAGCCAAGACCGAAAACATGAGGTTTAACAAGACCAAGTGGGGGTTTCTACGCTTTGGCCCCAAGAGCCCCATTCAGTGATACAAGATGGGGGGTGATTGCCTGGAAATTGACTCCAGCAAAAGGACCTGGGGCTGGTGGTCAACAGCAGCTGAACATGAGACAGCAGTGTGGCCAAGAAGGCTTATAGCATCCTGGCCTGTATCAGGAATAGTGTGGTCAGAAGGACCAGGGAAGTGATTCTTTCCCTGTACTTGGCACTGGTGAGGCTGTGCCTTGACTGCTGTGTCCAGTTCTGGGCCACCCAATTCAGGAAGGACACGGAGGTATTGGAGAGAGTCCAGAGTAGAGCAGTGAAACTGGTGAAAGGTCTAGGAAACAGTTCTTAAAAGGAGCAGCTGAGAGAGCTGGGGGTATTTTGCTTGGAGATGAGGATGCTCATGGGTGACCTTCTTACTTTCTACAACTCCCTGAAGGGAGATTGTAGCTGAGTGGGGGTCAGTATCTTCTCCCAGTCAACCAGCAACAAGATGAGAGGAAATCACCTTAAGCTGCACCAGGCGAGGTTTAGGTTGGACATGAGGAGGAGTTCCTTTGCAGGAAGAGTCATTAGACATTATATTGGCCTGCCCAGGGAATCACAATCCCTGTAGATGTTTAATGAAAGACTGGTTGTGGCACTCAGTGCTGTGGTCTAGTTGACATGTTGGTGTTTGGTCATAGGTTGGACTCAATGATCTCAGAGAATTTTTTCCAATCTAATTGAGTCTGTGATCCTGTGAAACCCAGGCAGGCATAAACCATTTTATCCCAGTGAGGCAGTTGGTGCTGGCAAAGAGAGGCTTACAGAAGCTAAATTTAGTAGGTAAGAAATTAACATGGGGTTCCCGAGGGGCTGTGATATTACATCATTATTTTAAGCAATATAAATGCAAACATATGTATATGCTATATCATAAGGTGTCTTTCCTCCCTGAGCCTCTAAAAATAAACAAACGTATCTATTAAGCACAAAGGGTCAAGAAGTGAACTGCTCTGTAGTTGTCTTTTGCCTGGTTTTCATTTAATTGATTTGGAGTACTTTGGGATCATACTTAATTTGTAACATGTAAGCAGTGGTTTTCAGTCTTGGATCAGGAGTAAGTGGTTTTGAAGTCACTAAAGAGTGATTCCCTGAGCCATGAAACCTTTTCTTTTCACCTGAGGCCTCAGGCGAGCAATATGTTTTTTCACTTCTCCATTCTCATGGGTGTAATTAAAGCCAATAGAGGATTTTTTTAACAAGGAAAAAAAAACCAGGTACTATGTATTAAACTGAGAAACTGTGTTATATATGTGGCAAATTTATAACAATCACAGAAGGTTGTGACATTTGAGTAATTAACTCTTTTATGCCAAACCTGTAAAATGTAAATCGGACTTTAAAATTTTAAAAGAGACTGAAAAAGTGGGTCAAGAATTAGGCTTCAAATCCCTCATAGACATCTGAACATTGCAACTGCCTTGTAATCATACCAGTGTGGGTAGATCTGTACATCAGCACAAAGTGTGGTGAAGGAAGCTGTTCATGACATTTTTGATTGCTGCTTTGCAATATAGTAATTAAAAAATGGCTTATCTGGACTCCAGGCAGTAGGCACTAAGTAAGTTACCTTCTTCTTATTTCCAGTTGAAATGGATACTGAGAAGAAACTTTTTACAGAAGTGGTAGATACATCTTGACTGAATACAAAATACTGAAATTCACACACTTTACTAGAAAGTCATACTAAATCTTGATGGTTTTTTACCACTTCCCAGTGACCTCTTAGTAGCTGGGTACTGTACAGTGGTCTGCTTTTATATTTCTTTCTGTTAATTAAAATTAAGTAACATCTGTCATATTCACTGAGTGTTACAAATTTTGCAGTACCTTCTTTGATTTCTTCCTTTCTCTGAGCTCATTGTTCAATAACCCCATTCATAAAATGTGAATATTTTCCACAGGTCTTTCACACATTTGTGAGGTTTTACTCATTCAGTAAAAGCATTTTGGGGAAAAATAGAAACATATTTAACATGTATTTGATTCTGCACGGGAGATCTTGTTGCATCGATTTAAGTCTGTGTAAAGTTGTGTTACCAAAATTTGGCAGAAAAAAATCCTGCTTGTATAGATAAACTAAACAGGTTCATAATGCGAAAAAAATCCCACTTTCCTAATAAATAAAAGTGTGTGTATGTCATTGCAGCTTAAGAACTCAACTCTGAGCTGATACTGTTTATTAAGTTAAAGAATGTAGTGTTAGAAGCCTGTGATGTTGGAGGGTTTCTCTGTGGAGCTGTAGCCTCAAGGAGGAGGGAGTTTGCATTCCCTTGTTATGGTACAAGCAGCTGGATCAATGGCTAATTGTGGTGAGGCTGTGTTCCAGGGACTTGCAGCAAACTTCTAGTGCTGCAGTTGCGAGTCCTACTTTCAAATCAAGAGGGATAAATAATGGAGGAGATTGAATAAATAACAGAGTTAGTTCTGTTTTTAATAGTAGTATAAACTGCCTGAGAACTTTTCACTTTATTTTATGAGACAAAATCTAAAATGAAGTGAAATAAATATGGAAGACCTGAGAAGTTTCTTAGGAATTTCCCACTGGTATAATGAATTCATTGAAAATAAGACTGAAAAAGTCTCATTTTTAAAGTCCTTTGAACACAGAGCTTAAAAGTGAGCATTTTTATCTTGGACAGAGTATGTCTCATTAGTGAGTTTTTCAAAATACCTAATGTATCACATCAATATAGCAAACAAAGGAAAATGACTTTATGTTACAGTTCATCTTTCATTCTTGTTAGGGCTGGGGAAAAAGGAAAATCAATAATAGTGATTTCAATGAAAATACCGAGATTTATGAGAGGATGGAAGTTATTAGAATAATGAAATTAACTTGACAAATACTGCTTTTTTTTCTAGTATGATTTGAAATGCTCTGTGATATTTTCAAGGTGAGCTGTCTTGGGCTCTTTAGTTCCCAAACTACATTTTAATTTTGAAATTAATTTCTTTTTAACCACAGAAGAAGAAGGAAGCAAAACACACACACACACACACTCATAGTTTGTCTCCAATGAAAACGTGTGTCTCTGCATTTTGATCACCTGAGACCAGGTGAAGAGGAAAATTCTCCAAGCCATATTTTCCTTGGTTAATTTCTTTTAAAAAATGATGTGGGTACAAACTCAAAAATTCAGTACAATTATATGGTACTTTAAAACATGCTTTCTCCTAAGGAAGGAGCAGTTAGGTAACATGTATGTGCCTACGTGTCTCATTGTGTATTTCTGCAGAGGGAGGCTCAGCAATGCTCAGGGGTTGCAGAGGGACACTGAGGGATGTAACTCAGGGAACTTGCTGTCTTCTAGCCAGCTTTGCCTCTTCAGAGCCAGCTTGGGTTTCTCTGCTGCCCTGCCTCACCTGATGTGTCTGGCTTCACCGCTGTCAAAAGGAGATAATAGTACTTACTGCAGCATGGATTGTCTGGGGAAAACTATGGAGTCATTGAGTACAGCAGTGAGGGGAGCTATATAAACAGAGGACAATTAAGATGCTTGATGTCAGATGCATATGTAAATGCATCTTGGGCCCTGTGGGACCAAACAAAAATAAACTGAGACACTTTTATAAAATTTAACTATGGAAGTACAAGATTTCCTGCCTTTTCTCATCTGTGAAATCCTGCTTATCCACATATTCTCTTAAGGAGCCTTGGAATGTTTACTGAAATGAAGCACTGTATGATAGCAGATTATACAAGTTAACAAGAAGATATATATGTTTTGTTGCTGGTTTTAGGACCTTAGGAAAAACTGAGAGAATATCTGAAATGTTAACTTAATGGACAATGATTTTTTCCATCCATAGGGAACACAGGCATCATGTGTGTATTTTTGCTTTTATTAATAGCCTTTTGATAGTACAGTTATAAAGCTTGTCCTTGGCTTGCCTTGAAATATCATACTGACTTCACTTAATACAGAATGTTACTTTAATTTTCCAAGGTGAAGTGCTCGCAGAGCAGAAACTGGTGAGAAAAAAAATATGACCAAAACAGTTACATATACCTTTAATTTTAAAGTGCTGTCCAGAAAGGTTTGCAGCAATTTTTGCTGATGCATAAATTGACCTAGACAGTAAATGATACATGACCTTAAAAATATCTGAAGTAGCCTTGCTTGGGAATTTTTAGTAGAGAGTTATTAAATGTCAGAGTAATTTACACAAGCCTAGTTTATGCTCTTGCATTCTCTTTTCCTCTTTCTCTCTGCCATGCCATCCAAGAACCATAGGAGCATTAAAAATACTTTCCATATATCTCTTTCTTTTTTTTTTTCTTCTTATCAGAGAGCTTCATCTTATTTTATTTATCAATTTATCACACTCAGAAAAACTCATCAAATGGAAGACTCAAATGTAGCTCACAAAGACCTGATCCAGCAGAGCACTTAAGTACCTGCATAACTTCATTGCAATGACATTTTCCATTGCTCATTAACTAGAATTTAAAGAAAATTTTCCATTTCTTGGTGTCTGGGCATTTAAAGGAAATTGTCAGCCAAAATGGCTGAGCCATTTAGAAGAATTAGGCCAGGCAATGAACAGACTACAAGTTGCAGAGGTCTGTAGGGAGCCCTGGAGATTCAGACCCCTGGCAGAAAATTGGGGATGGCCACTGGGAGGGCCTTCTAGGTATTTATTGTAATGTAGGCTTAATTCCACCTATTCTCCAGTGATCAATGAGCTGCGTTCAGGACTGGAATCATGGTTGTGCGAGACTGTGGGGATTTGTGCCTTAAATCTTAGCTGGGCCAGTCAGCTTCAGTACATTGCTGCCTGGAGACAGCTCAACAGCTTCTTCCGGAACAGGTACGATCACCTGGGCACATCAGTGTTGTGCTGGCTCGCACCAGGGAGGCTTGCACTGAGGAATGACCAGGAGGAGTCTTGAGGCAGTCATCACCCATCCACTCAGTTATTTGCTGCATCTCTCCTTGTGCCAAGGAACTTTCAGAGCTTCTCGCTGTTTTTCACTCATGTCCATATTGTTTCCTGTGGAGGATGTGCTCTCCCAGCTGAGATGCACCCTCTGCTGCCTTATTGTTAATATGTGAAGTTAAGAATAAACAAGGATCAAAAACTGTTCATAGAAATTACAGCAGCAAGATTTTCTTTCCTTTTGTTTTATTTTGCTTAAATCTGTTGATCCTACTGTATTACAGCTCCAGGCTATCAAGTAGTGAGAAATAGGTTTTCTGTTCTGCTCTCTTAGTTTCTGGATTTTTTTTGTCCCTTATAGGAAAACAAGTTAGAGAGTTCTTTAAAGAACAGGAAAGAAAAGGTTTCCAGCTTGTTTGGAAACCCTGACAAATATTGATTTGCTATGTATCCCATAGATGATTTTTTTCATCAGTGACAAAAACTGAGCTGTATTTCAGACCTTGACTTGCTAAAACTCTTATGTGCTACAGTGTAAATTAGTGAAATATTTTGTCAGCTACCGAGCACAAAGTGGTGGATGGTCAGAGAGGAGAGCTTTTTGATCAAGAATTCTGGAGAAGAAAATAGGCACTGCTTATTTATTTAAAGCGGGTTTAGCTTTTGATTGATACATCTGTTCCAGGAGAAAGTTTAGCCTAGATAGCTTTCTAAAAATCAGTGATGAAACTAATATGAAATACTCCAAACACAGTCATTCTCTGTGTTTCTCCAATATACTCAGCAATTTCTGGATAGACTATTTTTATGTCAAGGGTTCATAGCTTGCAGTTGAAAAAACAAGTTCTGTTACCAAAGTGCGTTTTTCGAGGCTTTCATTGTATAAATTCTATGCATTACCCTTTGAGCCTGTATTCCATTAACTATAAGCTGCAGTTTACATGGAAATGCCTAACAATGAAGACTCCGTATTCCATGTGCATGCATGACTCTCATTATGCAACATAAACTGCTGCTGGTTTTAATGTTGGAGTGTTTAGAAGTTACCTTCTCCCAACAGTGGTTTTGTAGTCGCTGCATAATGACTTGAAGTCTATGACCAGTTCTTCATGGTCCCACAGGTGCCCTAACTGCCATTATTAGTTGTTACAGTGACAAGACTGAGCTTTGACTGGATATGGAGGTTTGACCCAGAATCCTGGAGCCCTGGTTTCAGGAATGGAACAAGAGAAAAATTTATATTTCTGATGCCTCACTTGTTTTCTGGTGGAATAATTTCTTTCTCTGGAATGGTTGCTTCCTCAAGCATTCCTTAAGGAATGACACCTTCCTCAAGCAGCATTGAGTTCTGGGCCCAGTGTCCCTTCCATCTTTATATGCCGTGGCTTGGTGGTCTGAATTCGTAGAATGAGCAAACTAGTGCCCAGATAAGAATTAGACACCCTTTTGATTATTAATTTTTTCATTTATTTTCAGATGGCTTTTCCTTTTGTCGTGTTGTTCACACATAATGCCTCTGACTCTTCCTATGTCACACTACATCTTTGCAGTAATTTTCTGTGCTGTTCTGTCCCTCTGGATTTTACAGCCATGGATCAGAAAGGAAGTGCAAGCCCTAGCAGAAATAATAAATACACTGCAGGTCTTGAAGGTACTAATTTCTGCAAAACAAAATACTGCCTCAATTTTGTTACGGGCTAGAAGGGGTGATCAAAGTGAAATACATTCATTGTGGAATTGGTTTGTAAAGCCTGCTTCCAAGCCGTTACACACTCTAGATTTCTTTCCCCCCCAAAAAATAAATAACGCAGTCATGTCCTGCCTGGCCTATAACACTGTGCCCCATGCAGCTCTTGTGCAGTTCAAGGATTGTTCCCAAACGAGGCCTGTCTCATGAAATGGACACAGAAGCTGTGTTTGCCTGACAAAGGGGTCACTGGATAGTATGAATCTGGATAATACATTAGAGATCTGTGAAGGGGTGCACAATGCAGTACTTGTGGGTAATGCAGGGAACCATCCACACGGTTGCTGCACTAGGGTGATGGGAGTCATGGTCATCTCCTGGCTGCCAAATTGCCCGCAAGTCTGTGGCACATGTCCTGTGACTCCAACCGGAAGGTTGGGGTGGTTGGTCTTTGCTGGAGTAATATGACATTTGAAAAAATATTTTAGGAACTGTCCTGTAATAGCAGGTATTTCTAATCTGTGCAATCTATCTAATTAGGTTCAACCATGCCCCATTCCTTGTCTGATTGCCTGAGCATTTCCGCTTAACCAGTGAGGTTTATTCAATAAGGTGTCCTATAATGCTATTTCCTTCTTTGAGTGTATATGTTATCATCCCCAACACAGACTTAAGGATCCCTCCACTATTTTCTTATTTTAACATCCTCTGTCTCCACAGTAAAGCCCTGTGCTTCAGTTAGGATTCACCTAGCTGAGGAGAAACCTAGGTGAGGCTTTGAATCTCATTAGCTTTGGTTTTAAGTACCTAGAAGATTCTTAAGAGACACAGCAAGTATAGAGCAACAGCAATATAAGTAGAATCCCCATAAATTTCATACAAGCTAGTTAAATTGTGGATTCAAGTAGTTAACAAGATTAGAAATAATAAGAAATTAATACAGTTGCTCGGGCAGTTGACTCACTATTACTGTCATTTCCTTTTGGCTTTGGTCATGGGGATAACAAGGTAAGAAATAACTGTTTGTTTCCTTTTATTGATTGGTTTGATATTTGAAATAAAGATGATTTTTTTTTTTGGTCTGAAAAAGTCTTTTGTAAGTTAACATTATTTTAATTAGAATGGATGTCTTCCTGAGCCTTATTTTCTTGTTCATTTGATTTAATTAGTTGATTAATTTTTAATTGCCTACTGAGAGATCTTTACCATATTGTGATTTGTGTTTTACGTTTACATTTGGAAAAGAATGGTATGCCTAAAATGATTCAAAAGTATTGTACTAAGGTATTCCTGCAAGGGAAAATTGCAAATTATGATTTCTTCTGGCTTCCTAATTTTAGCACAATCCACTTTGAGTTAATACTCATTAATCAAAGAGGTTTGCACTGTGTGGAGTAGTAAGAAGGTGTTTCAGTTAGGGAAGCTTCATGATAGAGGGTCTGTGACTTGGTGATCAAATGGAAATTAAACCTCTTTGCTGTTTATGAACTGCAGTGAACGCTTCCCGACTTACAACATTTATTCTTTTTCTCCATAGTAATGTTCTGAGATTCTTAGAATTAGTGTATTAATAATCTTAGAAATAGAAGTATAAGGTTCTAATAAGGCCAAGCTAGTAAGTGTTGATTAAAACTTATTTTCTGGTGATAGAAAATAAATCATAGTTCTTGGCAAGTTATTTTGGGTTATTCCCTGAGTGTTTAAATTTGCACCTTATTTTTAGACTGAATTAGTCTTGCTATAACTTCTAGCCCTTCGATCTTGTTCTTTGCCTGCTAGATTGAAGAGCCCTCTATTATCAAATTTTTGTTCCCTATGGAAGGCACTTGTAGCCTGTGATCAAATCATTCTTTAACTTTTGCTTTGATAAGTTAATTGATTGAGTGCCTTGAGTCTCTTGTTGTAAGACTTGTTTCCTAATACTGTAATTGTTCCCCGGCTTCCTTGTAATCTGTGGAATTTTTCATAGTCTTTTGTAAAACAACACCAGGAGCACAGTGAAACTACTAGTCATTTCACTGATGCAAAATAAGATACCACAACCTCCCTACTCCTGTTTATTACTGTTCATGCATCTGATGTAAAGTAGATTTTTGTTACTGCAGTACTCTAGAAATTCATGGTGATCTGGTTACTTGTCATGGCCTGTGTTCCCAAAGCCTTGCCTCCTCTTTGTGATATCTTTTCTCCAGAGTTGAGTCTTCCCTCGTTAAATCTGTCTCATTATACTCATTCCTTGATCCGTGGCCTTCCTCTTAGCTATACTGACGTACATAATGTCTAGTTACACTTACCTAACCCAACTGTCTTCTCCACTATTTTCCATTTTCTAGTCATCTTCCTGTATTGTGAAAATGTGAGTTTTTTAAACAAAAGTGAAAAATAGTCTAGGAGGCAAGACCTAATTCCAATACTAGTGCCTTCTTCCCCAGTCACAAAATGATGGGTTAGATGTATCTGCTATGTAGTTTTTAAGTAGTTTAGGATGCCATTCTGATTCACTGTATCTCATTTTAGCCATCCAAAAATTGGTTTCTAATGATCACTAGTTTTCTAAGCTCTTAATCGTCAACAGAGAGAGATGGAGACCATTGCAGAAAGATGTAGTGGACTTACCTGAAAAACCATAAATCACTTTTTGACAGTGCCTTTTTCTTTTCCTAGGCTATAATGGGAACATAGAGAAGTTAAGACAAGCTGCCAAACTTTTAGACAGCTCTAATTACTGTGGATGAATCCCATCTCTTATGCTTTTTAGCTTTTTAGTCAAACTGTGATGTGATGCAAAGTCAGTTCTCTTACAAGCATCTATCAAGATGGTTGCCTTTAGCAGTCCCATTTGTAATCACATCAGAAAATATCAATTTAGCTTGACAAAATCTGCTTTCCAGAAACCCATGTGGATCAGCTTTAATTTCGTTATCCCTTTTAGTTCTCTATCAGGTTAGTTATATGCCTCTTTTGCTTTTTTATCAGATCCTTTTATCAAATCCCTACTTTTTTTCACTTTAATATTGACACACATCCAAATTGTGAAAAATCTGAGGCTCTGATATCTTAGATTTTTTGTATTTGCTTCCACCCCATCTATATTAGATGGACTTTTCTCTGAGATACTCCTTCAATCCTTGATCAGTGACCAGGAGGTCTCAGGATGACTTTGAGCCTTTTCTGATAAGATGTCCTTTCCATGCAGCCTGTCCATATGGTTAAGTCCTTCAAACTGCCCAATGGTAGTGGTTTGGGGTTTTTTTGGGTTTGGTTTTTTTTTTTTTTTGGTTTGATTTTTTGCTTTGGTCTGTTTGTTTGAATTTGGTTTTGTTTTTTCTTTTTTTTAGGGCTTAAAGTGAAACATTTCATAAATATATTAGATTATGTGTTTCTCTTTGTGAACTTGCATGGTTTTAATTTTTTTTTTAATATCTGAGTAAAAGTTACCACATTTTTGTTTTTTCTTCATCTTCCTCCTTTCTTTTTCCTTGTAGAATAGAGACGTCTGGAAGAAATCAGACAGTCCAAGGTGGTCTGTGGCTCTCTGACTGCAGAAAGGCTTACAGAGCTGAAGTGAAATCTGTCTCCTTGTACTGCTTGAATGGTAAGAGATGAAAACCAACTGGTCTTTTTTTATTTAATATTGTTGCATAAGCAGAGTGCTCTGGAATAAGGAACAAAAGCAATAGAAGAAAATGTACACAATGGTGTTTTCTTGATAAGGGGACTCCCCAAAACTCAAAACTGACAGACGAGGTACTCTTGCAAGAGTGTTCATTCAAGTCAATGTTATGATGGAAACTACTTGTGGCTTATTGAAGTACCAAATGCTAATCTACCTGGTGCCAAAGTGATGAACTGGGAAGGCAAGTCATTGGCATCCTGTCCAGCCTGATCCCTCTGCCAGATTTTGGGTAGCCCCTCACGGACAGAGGTTCGCATATTTAATTCCAGCCGCTCCTGTTCATCTGTTGGAGGGATGTGTTGCAATTGTAGAAGTGGATCCTCTCACAAAATGCATCATGATTTCTTGTACTTAACAATGGTGGGCTGCATGTCAACAATTATAGAAATGTTTTATTTTCTGTAAAGATGGACTAGAGAAATAGTTCAATGATATGTCCTTCTTCCTGGGTAATCCTAGGACAGATTTTGCTGGGAGGGCAAGATGGTGTTAGCTGGCAATGATATTTCACACTGCCTAATTCTAAACCCTCTGATAAGTGTCAGGGATCCAGTTGATGTGTAGTGCAACCACCCACTGTTGGAAGTTAATTCACCTCAGTTGAAATAGCTGTCCACTATTTCTTCCTCTGCATCAGAAGTAAAGGTAATAGTTTTGCAGGGGCCAGACTGCCAAATGGGCCAGTTGGAGAGTTTCAGTTCATTAAGGGTCTGAGGATGTTGGTTTTTTTAGAATTCTTACTTTGCCAGACTAGTGTAATGTAGGACATTTTGAGAGAATATTTTCCAAAATGCAGTTTTGTAGTCCAGAACTAATATCTTGCAACACAGCAAGTGCTTCACAGCACTACACAGTTACTGCTCCAACATCTCCTACATCATCTTAAAAGAGTATTTGCACTGAAGCCATTTCAGATCCTTGGGACAGATTGCACTTGGGCTCATTATAGGAGTTACCTAAACAGCAATGAGTTGCATTTCATCATGAAGGTATTTACGTGATTACTTCTTGGGAGGTGTTCATCCAAGTGTAAATTACCCTGCCTCAGAACAGATTTTAGCTGGTGCTGACAGCTTGGATGACTGGCACATTGTCATTTTCATAACACACCTAAAAGGAAGGTGCCAAAAGAACCTAAGTGGCATGGTGCAGTGAAAAATTTGCAGTAAAAATTTGTCTCAAGGTGCTTTGGTTGGTTTCACTTAATATCTAGGATAGAACAGCATTAAAAGCTATTATTTTTCTTTCACACTATTTGGGGAAGGGGGATCTCCATTCATGTGAAAGCCTGATACTGCCATGTGATTTATGCTTCCTCAAGTGCATACTCATTCTCTTTTCAGATGTCCCTGAACTACCCCAGCGGTGCTAATGTCATGAAAACAATTTATTTTCTTTCCTAGCCATTTTGTCAGAGGTTTTGTGGGGTAAAACTTTTGTGCTCTTGTGGATACTTTGCCCGAGTTTCCAGAAGAAAAGAAGGGATACACAGTCAGTCCATGTGCCAGATAGTCTGTTGTGTTCCTCTCCCTGTTGACTAGTTACAACAAAATTTGATGTAAAAAAAATTATTTCTGAAATTAAATTCCTACTAGTATTAGGAAAAGTGGTGGTTAAAAAGAGCAGACTGACTCAATTTATTACCCCCATTCCTACGGACAAGGGAATTGCCAAACTAGAGTGATGCTACATGTGCTCCAGAGTTCACACATTACTAAACAGATCTCACATGCACTTTATATTAGACAGAGTATAATCCAGACATGGGATGCAAATCAAAGTGAACCACACTTAGTGAGTTTACAGCTCAGGAAATGGAGAGAAGCTGCTTTCCTTCTCACTATAACAGAAATCCTTTTGAAAAGAACGTTGATTCCAACCTCTGCTTTGGAAGTGTGCTGCATGTGATTTCATCCCATTAGCTGTGATGGTCACCATTCAGTCCTGTAAGTGATGACGTGATGTAATGGGGGAAAGGGTTGTTTCCCGTGTTATCAGAATAAATCTTTCTGTGAACACTTGACCAAGAACACACATGTTTTGCAATTATGTCAGTTTAAAGAAACCAGCTATTTCCCCACAGTACTGTAGAATAGTTTTGTTTTTATTTTTTTTTTTCTTTCTGGCAAGGGATGTGAAGACTTTGCCATTTCTATAGATTATAATAATTTTTAATGCTGGAATAGTTCACATCCAGGTTTTTAAAACAGGAGGCATGTAGCCCACAGTTTTGTTTGTTTCACTTATTTTTAGCATGGCATGGCTAGGTCCTGGAACTAGCTTATATGAGGTCATTACCCTATTGATTAAATAGTGTGATGAAAAGGCCATGATAATACACTGCTGGGAGATTATTGCCAGACACTTTGCAAACAAAGCTGCTGAAAGGAGAGCAGTTGTGAGACCTTCAGTGTGGTGTGTAATTAGCAAGCGAGTAGGAATTAAAATAAAGGATACATGGTGTGATATAGTGATTATGTGCAGATAAGTAATGTTTTGAATACTCCCTTTTGGTAACTCTAATGAGAATACATCTTAGTACAGGAAGTGTCTGCTGGGACTACACTATCCAGAATCCCTGAACAAGATGTGCAGTAAGTTGTCTCCAGCAATGAAATAAAAAGCATGGTTGCAATGCTGTGCAGCGGCCTCTTTCTTCAAACCTTTTTCTCTGTGTCTTTCTTTTCCTTCGAAAAATCTCATATAATGTATGACTCGTATATACAACTTGTCTAATGAGTATTAGAGAAAAACAGTACATCTGTGCTTTTTCTTTGGGATGGAGTGCCATTTCTTTAAAAAGCTCCAAACAGTCTTTTGGGGGGCAACAACTGTGTTTGAACAAGCTACGTTTTGAGTGGGAAACATCAACCACTACAACATGAAAGAGTTTTCTAAACATGGGATGTACAGGCAGTACTGAACTTGTGATTCTTGCACTCAGCCTAGCCTCCCCTCTGTCTCTCTGAGAGCACAAATACTTACATGTTCCTGAAATAAATCAGGGCATCTGATTTATTCCGTGGCATGTGTTTCACTTTGGCAACCCTTTCAGGCCTACAAAACCCAACAGACCAGAGTCTTTTCAGGCAGCATCTCAGTTGCCTAAAGGGGAATTAAGTGGAAATTTTCAGAATAAGGCACGGACCAACGGTAGGGAGAGACAGATGGATAGACATTGACAGACATCTTGCTGGCCATTTCTTTGCCCAGTTTCAAGATCCTTCCAGTCATGAAATTCATCACAAGACAAAGAAAGTTTCAAAATATTATTAATTCTACAATTCTTCAGAGGCGTTACCTGTGCCGTTATAGATATGGGAGGGATAGCTCCTGTCTTAGTGTCTGTCAAAAATCTCAAGCTGCATGTTGAATAGACAAAGTGAAACAGCCACAACAGCAGTAACAGTGGGAGAGAAGAGGGCACCAGAGAAAAAAAAATAAGGGAAGGGAGAAGAGAGGAAAAGAGAAAAACAGTGCTGTTGTGTGGGAAAACATTATCTCAAGGCAGAAGGGTGAAGCAGCCATGGTGAGGGCAAAGTAAATGGGGAATACTCTGTCTGGCTCTATTAACCTTAATTTTTGTTCCTCTTTTCCATTTTTCAGCTTAAGTAAGCAAGCATATAGCCGTGTTTATATAATAGCTGGAGTAATGAAGATGTAATATACCAATTTGGGGCTAATTCTTGCCCTCAGGAGAGCACAGGCACTGCAGCTGTGGCCACCCCATACCAAAAAGGAGTGGTGAGGAGAACAGCTACTTGTATCTGACTTCCCATTACATCCTCACCAGGAATCACCATAGTCTAGCCCTTAGAATAAACAGATGAGGTTAATTTTTCCATCTGTAGAGTTGGTTTAGAAACTCTCAGCACTGGTTCAGTTGTGCTCCCACTGAAGCTGATGAAGTGGTTTCCTTGAGAACAGTTGGACCCAAAAAGCCCATTTATAACCTTTCTCAGATATTGGAGTTTGTGTCTTGGGACTATCTTTTGTTCTCTTCCTATTTGACACCTTCACCTTCCAGATCATAACAGGCAGGGTTTTCCTCAACTTTATCACAATGCTGTTAAATACTTATAGCCATAATATCCCTTGATTTGGGGGAGCGGGAGAAACATGCAGCATGCCACATTTGACCACATCCTCTGAAACTGAGGTTGTGGTTGAGCTAATTATTTTCACGGCTGGAAGAGAACAGACAATGCTGCTTAAAGAGTGGGAAGATATGTGTCTGTGTGAGCCTGTGTTTGTGTGGTTATACCATCTGGGAAGAGCAGAGCCAGATATACCTTCCCTTGGCTTTTTTTAATGTGCAAATCCTCAGTAAAGATGCAAAGGGTGAAGTCTCATTTCTCTGCCTGAAGTCCTGCATTTGTCTGAGGGTTGGAGTGCTGAGGTCTGCACCTCGCTGGAGAAACCCTGCCCTCTGGTATTCCTGTTCTTCATTCCCCAACTGATGCTTTTTGCTTCTGAGGGCAGGGGGGAAGTTGCCCTTCCTCTGCTTTGCTTGTTTTTGTTACACAAGCAGTATGAGGTACCCTTTATAATCTGAACGTTAGGGATGTTGGGCCAATCTGGTGCTTCCAGCTGGCTGAACACTTCCCAGAGCTTTGGATGTGAGATATAATGTAATTTATTGTGGAAAACAGTAGGGGAAATACACTTCTTGTTATCAAAGGTTAATGTAGAATATCAGCACCTCTTCAGCAAGGATGCATGTATTGTTGGATAGTCTGTGGTTATGTGTCTCTTATTAAAATAGAAAAAAAATTGCTTTCCTTTTTGATACTGTTGTTTAGTCCCTTCTCTTTTCCCTCCTTCCCCTCAGTTATTTTAACTCCATTGCATTTTGCAGTTTTCACATGTTTCCTCAGGGAGAAAAAATAAATTGTACTTTGTTTGTTTGGCATGAAACTGAGAAAAATAAGGGGAATTTCTTTTCGTTTGGCTTTGTTTTAACTAAAACATCCATTCTGTGCCAAGACAGAGCAAAACTGCTGAGTTAGCCAAGGCTATAAATTGAACTGGTCCTTTTACCTCTAGAAAATATTAAAGCATCCTTCTGCCACTGAGCTGGCACCCGTTGCTGGATCAAGTGCTACTATTAACGGGAAATTGGGAAGGTACATTATCACTTCAGTGCTGTCATTACCAGAGGGTTTCACTGAACTATAGAGTCAGGAAAGTGACACTGGGAAGACCAGAGAAAAATGACACACTTCAAGAAAGGGAAGCTTCAGACAAAAACTTGGAGACACATTGAGAGTTTGTGAAGGTACCCAGCATGGAGGCAAGTGCCTGCTTTTAAAGGGGATATGTTAGGTAAAGTGTCCTATTATTCTTCAGGTTTAGAGATAAACTGGTGTCAACTTTTCTAATGGGATCATTTAATCAGTTCTAGAAAATCTGAAACCTGCCAAGGCAAGATTGAGTCAGCCTGTAATCTAATGAGGTTCATTCTGCAGCAAGGAAAAACCCAAAGAGATTTTATTGGCAACTTTTTTTCTTCCCACTAGAGTAGGTTCCCTCTCAAGAATTCTTCTGCTTAAGAGAGATTTTTTTAATCATCAGAAATACACGAGGAACTGCACTGATAGTTCAATTAAAAATATAATGAAAACATACTGAATAATAAGTTAGTAAATATTGTGGTTATCTAAGACATAAAATTATTACTCTGGGTGTTGACAGGTCAGTAGGAGGGGAGCTGCTTTCTTCCTGCAAAGCCATGCTGAATTCACCAGGTCTTTTGTCATTAGAGCCATAAGGAAGACTTAGGTGAAAATTCTGTTATAGTTCACAGTCTGGGCTGCATCTGACTTCCATTTTATGGGATAAAAAAATGACAAATAATACATAAATTCAGTTTGGTTTGCTTTTCCTTTTCAAAGTTCTCTAGAGACCTGAAATAATCTTCCTGACACCCATGCAAGGTAAGCGTAGCTATCAAGTTTTACAGATGTAGAAACTGAGGCACAGAGAGGTTAAATAGTGTCATTTGAAAATATAGGTGCCTAAAATAAAGCAACTTGAGTCCATGATCTAAACAGCAGAAGATCCAAGCTCCTGATTTCAATAGAAAATGAGGATACTCAGAATATCCATGCAACAGGCTCTGAATGGATGTGCTGAAATCTGTTGCAGAGCAAGTGTTCCCCAGCTTGTGGTCAGACCACTATACCCGAGCACTCCTGAGTGGTTATCAGACCTGCATGCTGTTCCTAGCCTGGTTTAGGATTTGGGAATCTGAGTCTTTTACTGATTTTTGCTCCCAACTTACCTGCTCTTAGTCAAGTCCCTTAATTCCATACCTGCATTTTTTTTGTGTATGTGAGAAATCTCCTTAATAGGCATGATCATCTTCATAAGAAAACCTCTATAGCAACATAAAATATATTTTTGGTTTTGTTTCTTGGTATAGGCATCCCTCTGAGAATTACTCACCAAGCCACATATCTGCTTTGCTCAGCACTATTCTAGTAGAAATATTTCTTGTTTATTTAGTCTTATGCACTGGTCTCATATTCCCTTGTTGCTACAACACATTTGAGTAAGAGATTGAAGCACCCAGGGAACCCAAGATTATGCCCAGAAGTTAAAAACAAGCAGGGGTTTTAACTGGGGTTTTTGGGGACTCTGGTTGGAGCATCAGCACATTCAATTTTTCAGCATGTCCTGAGCCCTGAGTCTGTGTTGAGCCGGGATTGTTCTGGGTGTCTGAAGGCAGCAGCCCCTACAGTTCACAACAAACATTTCCAACCTGGGGATCCCAAGGAGCAGGTGTACCTTTGAAACACTGGTTATTTTCACTGAACACTTACTAGTTTGACTAATACAATTTCTGTCAATTCATAGTCTCAGTAAATGAAACAATATTGAGCTACTATTTCACAATTCTTCTAAAGTCATCTACTCTCTAAGTTATAACAGAAAAGAGTGTTTCCTCATCCCTCCCCCTGAGTTGTTTTCAAAGAGGTTTCAAAAATCATTCAGATAATGAGACTTTAGTGCTGTGAAATTTTATCAAAGGGGCACTCTTTTCCTGGACTCATATTTGAACATATTTTGCCAATCAGATAAAACTTCCCAAGCTTTTTTCTAGCAGTATCAGTGGTTAACTTGATCTTATTGCACTGTAAAGGATTTTGTGCTGCAAATCATTTTTCATAGAATCTCTTTGTTATGTTGGGTGAACTCTGGAAAGATTATTTGTAAGAACATTTCCAGGAAATTTACAGCACAGTGTAGTCTTCAATGAAATGAATATTACCTAAAAAGGGTTTCTTTTAGATTAATAAAAAAGAGAATGTATAATGAAAAGGACTGATAGTGAAATATTTAAGTATATTAATAGTCAGAAGAAATACCTATTAAGCACAATAATGTCTATATACCAACCCCCTCTCCATTTAAAATTGTACATATTATTTTAGCTGTTAGGAATCCGTCCTTCCACCTTGTGAAAACTGACAATTTTTACTTACAGCCTGGAGCTAAATACTGCAGTGCCTCAAAATGGAAGATGAAACAGGCCAACAGGTTTTCTTTGTCTTTTGAAAAAAATGGAGTGTCATTTCTTCTCCCTCCCCCTCGTGTGTGCCTCCCCCCTGCTACATCCCTACTGGTATTAGCAGCTTTTCCTCCAAAAAAGCACTAGATGGTGCCCCTTTTCTTTCAGAGTGACAGAGCTGGATTCCCAAGGGACATGCTGCCCTGCCGGGAAAAGCGTTGGACACAAAATCTTGGAGTGTCTCCTTGTCCCTTAATATAATTATGAGTCCAATATAAGTCTCTTTTATGTCTTTCAAGTCTTCAATCCATCTTCAGGAGACCCTCTTGTTCCCGTTGGAAAATGAATCACAATGCCAAAGATTCATGGGCAGTAAAATAATTTTTTAAAAAGTGATTTTAAATCAAAAAGGAGAAATAACAGGGTATGTACCTTCCTCCCTGTTCTCAGTAGCCCAGCACTGTGACATCAAAGAACATTTGCATTCTTTGCTGAAAATAAAACTTTTCAAGTCAATGATCTTTAATTTGATGTTATCTGGGCAGTCTGACTGATACTAATTTGTTAATTTTGTTATGAACCTTAGTCTTTAACTAACTGAGCAGCTGTTTTTAAACAGAATGGATATTAAATTTCAATATTTATCTTTCAAATAAAGTGGCAAACAGGGGATCTGGCCTAGCCTTGTATTTTGCATGTTCTGTCAACTTATTCTATACCTTTATTTAAAAAAAAAGTTATTGGTTATGTATATCGGATTGTTACCTAGCCTTGGAAATTGGAATGAATAATTGGCTAAAAAGGATATTACCTACCTGCATTTGTATTTCTTTCTCCATTAAAATAGCTGTTTACCTGGTACGTTGTCTTTGTATTTAGACAATCGTTATATTCTAGACCATTAAGAGAAGAAACTGATAGCATGACTTTGAAACAAATTCAAAATCAACAACAAATGAAATGTTTGCTTGTTGAAATGAAAGTTGAGGCAGATATCTAACCCTTCATTGTGAAAACCCTAAAATTTAACTGAAAAAAAAGCCACTTCCTTTAATATTTTTTTAATGAATGTGAAAGGGCATAAAAATAATCATCTTTGAACTGACCCAAGATAAATTAGTCCAGGTTTGTAATTTCTTACTATTTTTGTAAATGGTCCTTAGAAAATTAGGTCCATTGGCATCTGGGAACAAAAATTCAACTGGGAAAAGAAGGTCTAATATGAAACAGAAAGAATTATTCCCATGCTCTGGCTGCCCTGTCATATGTCATGACATGTGGCAGGTTGACTGCTCATTAATTCTATTTATATCAGTATGATAATACACCCCACTGAGTACACATGTGTTAAAATATTCATAAATTATGTTTAGTGCAAGCAGATATACATTACATGCCAAAAGAAGACTATTATTTAAAGACAAAACTGGTAAACAGTCAAACATGGAAAAGTCTTTTTAATGTTAGTCCAGTACATTGTGTATCATCAAACTCACGTTTAATTGCCTTTACTTGCAGACTCTGTCTCCAGCAATGTGATATCCAATGCACCTTTATATTTTTTAACAACTTGCTAAAGAAGCGGCTTTTACTGAAAGTAATTGGAATTTCAGCAATTACTGTAAATGTCATATTATCTCAAAGCACTAACTGTAACAATTTGAAATATTTAAAATTAAGTGTTACTTTGACCTGCACATATTTCAAGATACTTTTACATAGCTTAAAGCTCAACTCTAAATATAAAAAAAATTCAAATGTGAATGATTTTTGAAGAGAAATGCAGTTTAGCCCCCAAAATAGTTAATAGTAAATTTTAGGCAAAAATTAGCCTAAAATAATTGATCATCCTTGCTCAGGATATATGTTACATATATCTATATCTATATATATGTTAAACTTTTAAAATTCCTGTTAAAAGAGCAACATGAAAAGTTTTTTTTACAGTTAATTTTGCACAGAATGGGAAAATAATCTGAGGCTATTAAACCAGATATATGTCTCTTAAAATCAGTTTGTTCAGCATCAAAATGCTCTTCCATGTGCAATCAGTTTTGAATTGCTCCTAGCATGGGATCAGAATTTTTAGAATATTTAGACATTCTTTTTTTCTGGCAAGAAATCATTATGAATCATGTTGAACACCTTTATTTAAAAATACCTTTGATGTTTTAATTTTAAAAATGTATTTCAGAACTTCAGAAATTATCACAAATTATCGTGGACTAATGGCACAGGTGTTAAAATCCCAGCAAGTTTGAAAATTATTAGAAGAACATATGAAATGGTACACACTTATTTGGAGTTATTGTGATGGCAGTTCTCCGAGTAGGTAAGCTCAACCAAGCTTGTTTTGCTATCCTGTCAGTGCTTCACATTTGGAAAACAATTTCAAAACTTTTTAAAATATCAAATGTTGTAGTGGGGCCAGAGAGAAGGGAGGAGGGGGTTACTTAATGGTGAAATTTTGAGAAGATATACGATGAGATTTGGAATTTATATATGTCGCAAAGGGCAAATAATTACCCTGTTTCTACTCAGTTTTAAGAGACCTGAACAGGGGCAGGATGACTCTAAAGCGTATGTAGCTGTTCTAATCACAAAACCATGCTAATGTTTCTGGCAGCAGTGAAGCATAGTGACTTCTGATAAAGAATGAAGAGAGGGTTACAGGAGCATGGCATTACCAAGTCATCTCTTCAACACATTTGGTGGGAAAGATGGTTTGCCAGGTGTTTGTGGGTAAAAATGTCACCACTTGATTTTGGCTGCATTGCTGAACTCACCAGCCCAGCTGATGGTTGCCCATCTATACAAATGGCTCAATATTAACCATCAGTGAAATGGTTAGAAGGGGTTGGGAATTTTCTCTTTCTTTGATTGAAAAGGCTGGCTTGAGGAAACCGAAACTTTTTTTTGCAGACAGGTATCAATTTCAAAGAAACTTTCATCAGAAGAGATTTGTCAGCCGTCGGATGGAATTTCTGGTCGAGACCAGAAGGAGATGGCAGAGTTGGAGTATCAGGTAACGCCCGTGATCAGTCAGGGCACTCACCTGGAATGTGGAAAATCAAGGTTCAGGCCTGGGGACTTGAACGTGAGATTTACAGAATGCCCTGAATGAGGCTTTTGAGTTGTTTGCTTGCTGTGCATTTAACTGTTTATGTAAGGTGGAGCCCTGCTAGTGAGCATGAGATCTTGAGACCTGATGTGTCCCTGATGTGTCAGACTAGCCTAAGACCTGAGGCAGTCTGTGGAAAATGGGAGAGAGTGGCAAAGCAGGCAGCACTGTGTGCTTTACATACCCACCTTTTAAATACTGTCTTCATTCTTATGTATAAAATTCAAAAAGTCTTGGTCCTGGTGAGGAATGGGAACATTTCTGAAATTTCATAATAGCTTTGCAAAATGTGAAACCTGCTTCTCCCATCCCACCCCTATCCTCTTTGCCATAGAAACAAATTGCAAAAATCCACTGAGTTCCTGGGAGCAAACTGTGACTCATGTAAAATGATTTGTCAATTGCTAGAGAATTGGATGTAAGGTTCATTGTAAGTATAGAAATTGCAGTCTCTTAATAAGACAGCTTTTAAAAATAAAATGCTTTCTGAATTTTAAGAAACTTTGTAATAATATAAACAAGGCTTTTAATCTTGGTAATGTTAGTAGCAAATTATATACAACATCTAATTTTATCAGATGATAACAGTTGTAGTTTTTATCTTCAAAAACAGGTTGTGAGTGCTTGAGGGGAATAACTCTTCATAGCAAAAGCTAAGTTAATTTTGTGTTGTCTTATGTTGCTGGCAGAGAAGCCTTTCTTTATTTAGTTCATCTTTTTTTTTCTGTTTTTTTTTTCTCTTAAAAAAGGAGCCATTTCACAGAGCAGTTTATTTAAATACAGAAAAAAATCACATTAGAAAGATCTCTCATTATAAGCTTTCTGAAAGTTTGCTATGCACTTTCATGTAAAACTTGGCCTCAGTACAGAACTGCTGTACAATCATTTTCATCTGAGATTTGAACATATTGGATGAACTAGAGCAGTTCTTTCTTCTATCCTGTCATTTTTTTCCCTTGGAAATGATGAGCATATGGCAACCACCCTTACTGGATTCTCAAACAACAGGAGGGACCTTATTTCGATTCCTACATCCTGTCATCAGTGAATCCCATGATATTTTGTTCTTGCAAGGCTAAAGATGTGATTCGCATTTGCCATAAGGACGGAGCTTAATGTGATGCCATTTTACCACAGGAGCCCTCAATCAGTTAATTAAACATGATATAAATCACTGCATGTATTTGTAAAGTAAGATTAATATGGCAAAGTCAGAGTAATGAGGAATCCTCACCATTGTCTGAGTGTGAATCACTGATACAAAGATTACCCTTTTTGAAACTGGATATCTTTGAGTGGGTTTTGTTGGCTTAATCCCTCAGAATGCTTTGTGCAACTTGAAACCCAGAGCTGTCATCTTTAGCCAAAATTTCAGCCATAACTTCCTCAGCTTTCACCCAATCATTCAAATCAGCATTCATAATACTTAGAAAGATCAAGCCTTTCAGCATACCACAAGGCTTCTTCATACCACCTGGGACATTGGCAACATGTTTAATAAATATTTCATTTCATCATGAGAATTCTTCTTTTGGTTTTTTTTTTCAGGGGATTTACAGTGTACCCACAGCAGCACATTCCACCATTATGGCCATTTAGGTCTACAGGCTTAATAAAAGGGGTTTTTTTTCCTTTCTTGAAGGGCTATGGAGCCTTGTTAAACTAGAGCAATTACAGACACACAAGATAGGTGCTCTAGAAAGATCAAAGCCCCCTAAAGACAGCTCTGTGGGGGTTCAGGAGCTCTATTTGAAAAGCACTCCATTTACAAAGTAGAGGTGTATAAACCCACATTGTAAAAATCCTATGTTGAAGTAATGCCAAAGGCCTGATATTATTTAATATGGAATCCACTATGGCCACTCCCTTTTGACACCAAATTTTGAACCACTCTGAAGGAAGTCTCCTGATGGATGGGCATGCCATGGCACTACGTGCCTCCCATGGCATGGTGTTTTCCATGGGACACGATTCTTTTGTTACAGAGCACCAGGCCTGTGTTTTGCTGTTTTAAAACACCAGATAGATCCTGTGTATAGTAGGCAGCCTTGACCCTCTGTATTTCAGTTAGGAATGTGTAGGAGAGGAAAGAAAAAGGGAAAAAATGATGCTGTCCTTGTTCTTGGGCTGAAATCTGTGTTCATTGGGGCAGTGAAGACAGGGGTCAGGGAAGAGGCAGATCCAATGAAAGGAAAAGATGCCTCCTCAAACAGAACCCTATGCTGAAGGTCTTACAGTATCTGTAGAGAGTGTCAGATGCATTATGGTATTAAATGAACTGGCAAGAGGATAAGATACAGTCAGAATTCTTAAGTGCTTTCCAGAATTCATAGACTTTACTCAGAAGAGGCTTCCATCAGCTTGAGACAGATCTTGGTAGCCCCACTATGAGTGAACAGCACAAGCGGTACTGGTTTAAAATGTTGGAGGGTGTCCCAGCTGGGACAGGGATGTCTGGGGAGTAATTCAGTGTCAAAGAATTAAACTTCCATCTCCCAGCTCACAGGAGAATATGCTGCCATTGCACCATCTGCTTCTTCACCAGAAAAAGGAGAGAAGGGAGAAAAGATAATGGATGTTTTCTGCTTCTCCCAGTGCAGTTGTGATGCTGGACATCAAAAATCATGAGCAGAGTGCAGAAGTGACTCCAAAAGCCAAAGGGGAAAAGAATGGTTGCTAAAGTGCTGGCAGAGAAGGTTTTCCTGAGAAATCCTTCAGCTTTCTCACATTCTG